>RJWH01001874.1:134403-300026 GCA_004363575.1 Solenodon paradoxus | reverse complement strand
GGACTCAAACCCAGGGCATGTGGCCTGCACTTCTGGATATACCTAAAATAGTTTTAAAATGGATTATTTACAGCCTTTACGTAGATTAAATTAAAAAAAGACCAAGAAACACATCTATGAATTTGCTAAATTTTGTGATTTAAAAAAAAAGTTTTCTGAACTACAACGATAAAATCCACAGTTACTACAGCATTACATACTGCCAAACACTCAACATACTATTAATGAAAGATGGCAGTATGACAAGTAGCTCTGAAAAAAAGTCAGAACTATTTTCCCCTTGTTGGCTATTATCCAGTTGTTAATGTATGTGTTTTGAATGGCATGTCCCTTTGAATGGCAAGTCCCTTTGCATGGAAAAAGCATTGAATACATATGATCACAAGACTAGGAGGCTAAATTCTAGCTCATCTACTTCCTGAAACACAACTGTATTCACTGAGCCTCTGTTTCCGTATCTGGAAAACGGGAATAACGCCTGTCCAACCTCTCTCAGTTGAAAAGGAAAAACAAAAAACACAAGCTCAAGGACAGCAGATTGGTGGTTGCCAGAAAGGGTGGGGATGGACAAAAGGGGTGAAGGGGGTCAAAGGTACACCTTTCAGTTTAAAGTAAGTCAAGGGATGCGGGGTTCAACATGGCGACTAGAGTTAACTATACTCTACTGTATATGTGTTTGTTTTTAAAGGAAAGTTGTAGGCAGAAATGAAGCTGAGTCGGTAGGCAGACAGGCAGGAAGGGAGAGAAGCAGTAGTTGATTTCCTTTCTATTTAGCTGTACACAGTGGTTGTTTCCCACTGGACCCGGGACACAAACCTGGGTACTTGGGATGTGCATGAACTGTGCTCCTTTGGAAGTAGCTGACCTAACCACTACTCCATCGGGGCATACCACTATACTGTGTATTTGAAAGTTGCTATGAGAATAGATCTTAAAAACTTTCATCACACACACAAAAAACCTGGAAAAAAATGATGGATATTAACTAGGCTTATTGTGGTGATTATATACATTATTTCATAATGTACATTAATAGTAAATCATTATATTGTATCCCTGAAATGAAGGAACGCTCTATGTCAATTATACCTCAATTATAAAGAAAAGAAAAAAGGAAAACACTTATAAAACCCAAAAACTTGACATCGTCTCAAAAATACTAGCAATAATTAAATATATATTTTTAAGTTCAAATTACAAATAAGCAAATAGCAAACATTCTTAACACTGCAATTTTTCAGGGAAAAGCACAGTGACCTAAAAAGTTTACAGTATTTGCTCATAGTGGGTCCTTCAAAATATTTGTAAAAGGAACAGAATGGCCAATTACAGTAAAGAATCTATTTCCTGACTCTGGCTTGGAACTCTTGGACTCCACCATCATTATTACTCATTAAATCTAATCTTTATGCTGGGAGGGGCACATTGAATATATATTCTAAAACTGCGGTACTAAAATAAATGTCTTCTAAGAGCATAACAACACATTTTTAAAGCACAAAGTTAACTGTGGTGTTAAGACACTAAATACTTGTTCAATCCTGCAAATCTTTGGTTGAAGAGCTAAACACTACTATTCTTTTGTGGCTAGTAAATTTTCTTCCCTCTTATTCTCTTAAACATTGTCCTGAGCCCACCCTGTTCTTCACACCCTGTTGCAAATCCAGATGACCTCATCCAAATGTATGGTTTTCAGGCACCCATTTGATGATTCCATCTCCATCCCAGTCCAGGCATCTCTCCACACACCTAGCCTCTTGCCTAGATGGCTCCACTTGGGAATCCTCTGAGCACACAGAATCCATACCCTTCCCCATCACCCTGCTCCCCAGTACATCCCCAACAACCTCAGCCAGGAACCCAGTTACTCATCTCCCCAGTCCACATTGACCAAGTTACCCGCCTCTGAACCACCCACCACTCTAATCTCTCCACCGTTGCCTTGGTTCAACGACCCTTTGCCCTTTAATTCAAGAGCTGCTAACTGATCTCTTGGTCTGTATCCAATTCACCCCCCACACTAAGACAAGAATGGCACCAAAGTGCACATCTGATGATGTTCTTTCCCTGCTGAAAATCCTTTAAACCTGCAAGATCAAGGTCAACTCCTTAGCTAGCTCAATATAACCTTTGATGATTTTCACTCTTTTCTCCAAAAGCTTATCTTCAGTCCTGGTATACATGCCACTTCCCATCTCCATGCTCACAAACATGCTGTTCTCTCTGCCTGCACTGCTGTCCCCGGCACTATCTTCTGCTTTTTTCTTCTTTGCTGTCTTTTTTCTTTTGTTGTTTGGCTAAAATATTTTTCAAAATGTAACTCAGTCTCTGGAAATCCTCAGGTTCACAGAGCTGGTTAATGTGACCCGCCCCCTAATGCTTCTGTATAGACCTTGGACCACGGGCACAGTCCCTCCTTACCAGTCTACTGCTGCAATTACCTGGAGGCCTCTTCTATCAGATGCTAAGCAACTGCAGAGTAGTTCAGTATTTATTACTTGAGAGCCTGGCATAGCCAATGCATTTCATCAATGCCACTTAATGAATAAATGAATTGTTTGCAGAAGTGAATGAACTGCCTTCAGGGAAAAAACAAGATCAAATTTAGTTGAAATAAAAACCTCCTCCACTTGAGTTCTTAGATTCCATGAATTAATAAGTTATTTAGCAGTTGGTCTAAAGTTTATCTTAAGTTAACAAACCCCTTCCTCTAAGGGTGTGCCAATTAACAGCATAAGGCTACCAGAGCCATGTCTAAGATCTATGAGAATAAACTGTTCTCAAACACCCTAAAGAACCTCATAAGTACCTATTTACATAGAAATAATTGAAAATCATTCTGATAGATTCAATAAGTGAGATCCCCTAAGACTTGTATCAGACAACAATTTGTTAGCCTAGTTGGAGTTAAAATATGTACTTGAAAGTAATAAAACTACATTTATTTTAAAATATTCTAGAATTCAGATGGGCCTCCCTTCCCCCATCCGGCAATTAGTAGGAATTAGCGAAGTCTCACCACACTTCCAGCTATGAATAGCTCACCCAAGAAGCCAAGGTTCACCTATAATCTCTTAATTAGACGCATCCCTCACGATGCTGCCCACCATTCTTCAAAGGAATGTGGACAGCCCATCAGCCACGGAGGCCAGCTCCACCTCCCATACCTAGAATCATATGGATTGCCCAGGAAAATTGCTTCAGCAGCAGTAGTTAGTCAATTTAATAACCTTATTAAACACTTTAATGACTTCTTGGGCCTAATGACTATATCTAGTATGAAGAAAGAAGCCAGGCAGAGTAGAATTAAAAATTTAAACTAACTAATCCCTACTGTTCTCCGTGTGAAAACAGGCTTCTGAAGAGAAACTGATAGATTCTGAAAACCTAATTCCTATGTCTCTTGTAATAATCACTCTTTGATTTCAATGTACCCTGCTTCCCCATCCACACCCCAGGTTCAACCTTTATCCATGTATCATTTAACTTGTCTTTTTTTCCCTTAGCCCTGCTATGGAAATTAACAGTCACAACAGCTGTATTGCATGGGAAACTGACATGATTCAGGCACTGTGGTGTTTACAATGCTTTCCTTACATTTTTACAAGAATCCTAAGAGGTCAATAATACCATCCCATTTTACAGATAGAAAAAATAAGGTTTCTAAAAACTTGAAGCAGTTGGCCCCAAAATCAAATGACCATAAAAGTTGAACTAGGAGGTGTGCCCTGGTGGCCTAGCGGTCTCGTATACCCTGGGAGCAGGTCCACATATATCCCAAGGTCCTGGATTCAAGACTTAACACCAGGGGAAACCACCAATAGAACCTAAATTAAAAAACAAAGTGCTTCTTCCTCTTCTCTCCTATTGCCTGCTGCCTACTCACCTTCATTACTGCCTGTACCTTTCCTTTAAAGAATAAAGTAAAATAAACAATTCTTTAAAGAAAAATAAATAAATAAAGCCGAGCTAGGCTCCAAACTCAGGACTGCCTTTCTCCAAAGCCTGTACTCTCAAACACATGTCTAGTGATAGCAATAATCGATCTCAGGCGATTGCACTGCAAGGGCATTCTTTAGGAGGCGAAGCTTTTCTTTATAAGCTAAAATATTAGTTGAAACAACATGTTCTCCTGAAACTCTGTTCCACTAGCCCTTGTGTATTCCACTTTGATATTTCTAGCACTAAGCGGAGTACTAGCACATACTAAGGGCTCACAGATATTTGAGAATTAAATAATGATTACAAAAAAGATTCAAGAAAAAAGGATTTCAGGTTTTGTATAATGAAAATCATACAATGCCATTGAAAGACATGTCTACTTTATTGTGTATGTATATATGTATATGTCTATATTGTGTTCATGGATTGAAAGACTCAACATAGAAAAGAGAGAAATTCTCCCCAAACTGATCTATAGGTTTAATGTAATTTCTAATAGAATCCCAGCAAGATTTTTTTTGAAGACATACATGAGTGTATTCTAAACTCATGAGAGTTTACCAGAAGAAAAGGGGGTAGACAAATTGGGTAAAAATGACCAATTTATGGAGAAGAATAGAATTCGATGGTCACTGGTAAACTTAATGCATTATATACAGATGTTGATTGACAATGATGAACACCTGAAACTTTTATAATGTTATAATGTTACTTCAATAGTTTTTTTTTTTTTTTTAAGAAGCACTTCATTTTTATTTAGTTACTCACACTGGCTGTTCCCCACTGGCCCTGGGTCTTGAACCCAGGACCTTGGGATGCATGTGGGATTGCTCCCAGCTATACTAGATCACTAGGCCACCAGGGCACATCCAATACATTTTTTAAAAAGAATAAAATGTAAACTTCAAATGCTGTAAAATAATTAATAAGCAAGTCTGTAACATGAAAAAAATGTAAAATTTGCATGGAAAGGGAAAGACCCTAAAAGAGCCAAAACGATTCTGAAAAAGAAAAAATAGGAGGAATAGCTCCTTGTGATGTTCAGGCTTAATATATACATATACCTATAGTACTCAAGATACCCTGGTACTGGTAGAGGGACGGACACATAGAACAGTAGAATAGAACAGAAAACCCAGAAACAGAATTTGACAAATATGGCCGCCTGATTCTTGACAAAGTCATGTTCAGTGGAGGAGTGAAAGCCTTGTTACCAAGTGGTTCTGGAGCAACTGGACATCCACAGGCCAAAAGATGAACTTCAACCTCAAACCTTGCACTTATATACAAAAGTTGGCTCAAAATAAGTCACACATATAAATATAAACATAAAGGTACAAAACTTTTAAGAAAAAAAATAGAAGAAAATTATTGGGACTCAAGACTAGATGAAGAACTAGTGGTGAAGAACTCTGGGCAGGGTCTATCAACATGTGTGCGCTTATATTCTTTGGTAAAGCAAAGTTACCTCAATAAATATCAATTTTTTAAAAACCCTATATGAAGAGATCTTAGACTTGATCCCAATAGAACAATAGAAAAAGTGATCAACTGATCTCACCAAAACAAAATCCTTTACTCTGCAAAAGACCCTGAAAATTATAGACTAGAAGAAATTATTTGCAAATCACACGTGCCTCAAAAACTTACATCTACACTTACAAAGAGCTCTAAGAACTCAATATTTGAAAAATCAAAGAATTTAATTAAAAGACAGATAAAACACATTTCACCAAAGAGAATGTACAGACAATAAGAGGCATCTTCAAAGCTGCCCCACATGATGAACCTCTAGGGAAATGCAAAGTCAACCACAGTGAGGAATCACTGCACACCTGCCACAGTTTCCAGCGGTGGCATCACTATTTTTTTAGTTTAGTCATTATGAAAACTATATATTATTTTCAGTTTTCCAGTGTAGTCTAACTTTAACCTTTTCAGTATAGTAAATATAACAATGTGCTAATTATAAAAATATTTCCCCTGAATTCAAAAAGATAAGTAGAGACAAAGCTTACATAGATGTTAGCATCTAGGTACTAGTGAGTATTCATCTTTCACAGCTCTGATGAGAATTTTTTAAAGAGGAAAGAAGGCAGACAGGGATGCGGCAGGAAGAGAGAAGAGGAAGAAACATTTTAATTTTGTTGGTTGGTCAGTTTCACTGTTAAGAATTTTCTATCCCCAAAATGTAAATGTTTCATTTTATTATCATTTTCTCAGAACTTTGTCTTCCTATTCTAAAGTAGTGGCTGATGTTTTTAAGTATTTAGACTGGAGACCAATTGATTCAATTTAAGTATATTAATCACCAACTCTGTTCTAGTCACTGTTCTACGCAACTAGTGATTACAGAATGTAACCTAGGTCTCATTCAGCAAGGTTCTCTTCAGGACTCCTACATAGCACATTTAGCCCGTTTTACACACTATATCCTTTACAGTGAACAAATGTGAGTGGATGACGTACTACAAGGAATGAGGCTACTTACCACTTTAGAGCTTGGAGTGTATTTAACTATTGTGCTGTGGCATCTCTGATGATTTTTTTTTTTTTTTTTTATTACTTCAGGGTAAACAATTGTGGGTGAGATTTAGTTTGACTGGCCTTCTACATGATTTTTATTAAGGTTGTAATTTTTTTTAATATAAGTAGCATCTAAAGTTAAGGAGAATTACCTTTTTTATCTCAGAAAAAGTACAGTGGGGGTAAAAACATTTTTTGCAACAAGACATAATTGCCAACTTAGGTTAGACTATGTCATAAAGACACTAAGCAAAATCCAGAATGTGAAAGCAGGGCAAAAGATGCGGTTTCTACAATAAATAATTCACAAAAGGAGAGAAGGACAGAATAAGAGACTATGAGCAATACAGCAACCAAATGCAGTATCTGGTCCTTATTTGGATCATGACTAGAAACCAACTATATAAATTATTGCTTCAAAACAATCAGAGAAACAAACTGATTACAAACTGAAACAAACTGAAGGAATTTTTCATTACTTAAAGTGTGACAATGTGATTTGTTTCTCAAAAGGGTCATTTATTAGAAATGCATGTGGAAATACTTACAAATGAAATTACACTACATCTAAAATGTGTTTCAAAATAACTCACAGGAGGAAGAAGTGGGTAGGGATGGGGAAACAGACAGATGGGTGAGCGGTTCCACAGGGGTTCGTTGTGTCACTCTATCTTAAAATTGCATAATAAAAAGTTGAAACTAGAAGAAAGCAAAAGAAAAGGAGGGAATTGCTTCATGAAAAGGACCAAATGTGGTACTTGAAAGTGAAAGTCAGAAACAAGGATCTGAAAAAACTAACCGTTTGTTCAACATGGATTGACACCATGAATGTAATGAAATCCTAATACTTACCTACCTTTACAATGTAAGAATTTTTAATTAATAAAAAAATAAAACATGTATGTTGTTAAAAAAAAAAAGGGAGAGAGAGATTTAAATACAAATGAGTACACATGAAAATGATTCCTTCGAGACACGCAATTTCTTATTCAACTATCCAGGATATAGATATAAATATAGGTATATGCATATATGCAATTTTATACAAATGGGCTGTTTTGTACCTTGCTTTATTCACTGCAGTCTTTCAGAAACCTTTAAATGTGAACCTATATAATTTAATGCTATTTTTAAAACAAACTATTTTTGAACAGTTTTAGATATATAGAAAAACTGTGAAGATAGTAGGGAGCTTCATATATTCTCACTCAGTTTCCCCTATTATTAACATTTCATATTAGTATATTATTACATATGGTACAACTGATAAATCAATATTAATTTGTAGTTATTTTTAACTAAAAGCCCTTCTTTAGTCCTAATTCCTAAATTTTAACCTAGTATGTTTTTACTGTTTCAGGTCCCATCCAGGATATCCCATTATCTTTAGTGAGGGCATCTCCTCTTGGCTTATCAGCACCTTTTGGCGGTGACAGTTATTCAGACTTTCTTTGTTTTGATGACCTTGACAATTTTGAGGAGTATGATCAGACACTTTGTAGAATGCACTTGGAATGAGGTTTTCCTCATGCTGAGTCTGGGGTAATGTGTTCTGGGGACAATACCACAGAAGTAAAGGACCATTCTCAACACATCATATCAGGGGTCCATGTTACCAGGATGACTTGTCGTTGACACTACTAAGGTAGTGCTTGTCAGGTTTCTCCTCTGTGAAGTTCATCGTCTTTTATTTCTTAACAAAGATCAAGACGAATTTTTGTTTACTAATTCTTCTCTCTTGTGTGAAGCCACTTCTAATTTAATCGTAGCTGGTGAAGTGTTTCTTGAAATGTGTTAAAATTCTAAGCTGGAAGAAGTGAGATATTAAACACTAAGTTTTGTATGACCTCAATTTTCTAAAAATAATAGATACTTATATATAGAAGACTTGAAAGAAATAGCCCAAACTTCTATTTTTTTCCTTCATATTCTTCCAAAAACGTTCTTCAGTAAAGAATTATCTTAAAATCTGGAAGAAGAAGAAAAAAATAGGGGAAAAAATCCTTCTTTGGGATTGGCTCGGAAAAAAATACCAGCGCTCTCAAAGCAGCTGCAACATTATGCGGTTTCTCCCAAGTAACCACGCAGCCTGAAATCTGCTGTGTTTTCCGAAGGATGATACTCCCAGCTGTTTCTCTTTTCCTACACAAGAATACAAATTGCCTCTTATGGAAACTAAATTTTATGCTTTCAAATAGGAGAATACAATAACTGGGTATAAAAGAGACTGCTAAATACAAAGAAGGGAAGAAGGAAGGGAAGACAAATTTACTTTGGGGGAATGGGAGAGTGTTTGCCTTGTCCTGTCACATCTCTTCAAAGTCTCCAGCATCACAGGACACCAGGCAGAAGTCTTACTTAGGGAATATTAATCCTATTCATTGGTTCTGGGCCAGTCAGCTTCCACTTTCCCAATAGCAACACTCTACTGTTGTAGAGTGAGCCTGAGTGCACCCTCAGTCAGCATAAGCATATCTTGAACATGGAAGTGTTAAGCTTAGAGAAATTATACCCAAAATTAGCAGCACATCTCCCATCCACCCTGTAAGATCTGCTTCCTCCCTCAGGGCAGGGTCCTCATCTTCCCAGGAACCCTACTTGGTCTGCTCCACTCAGGGTGGCTCCAGCCACACAGCCAACAGATTTGTCACTAAGGTGTCAATAAATGGGAGTTGCTACTATACCCAGCATGAAACATGCACACCCATGCACATCGTAAAGGGGCAGGGGGAGTTCTTATCCTGAAAGGGATACAACTCTACAGGTAGAATTTAGACACCATGATCCGGCAGGGCACAGAAGATGTCTGTGCCCCACCCCAACCCCACACACACACACAGAGAAGGGCCTTCAGCCCACCCTTCAAGTCACATCACATAGGGGGGACTGTCTCATTTACACTGAATGAACCCTGGGCAAAGGAACAAAGCCCAGTCCCTTTATGGAGCAGCTAGAATGTTGAACTCCATGAAACATGCTGTCCAGAAGGAGGGAAGACTAAATCAAACATCACTGAAAGTAAGTTCACTGTGGCTAGAGTAGGACTCCTTTGTGATGCAGAAAACGAAAACTGCCCATTCTAGACATTAGAATATACAAAGACCAAAATACCTGACTCTACAAAGGACATTGTCTAAAACTCCTTTCCAGTTATAGCCACCTGCCTTTTCATTTGGATTCTGGGTTCTGTCTCATTACACACAAGAGTTGATTCAGTTGGGTCCATCTAATTATTCTTATGAAAATATGTAACCATAATATTTTAATTGTAAATTAAAGTTGCATGCATGAATGAATCTGAATTCATTTTAATTTTACAATGGCCCCATGCCAAGGCCTTTTTATAGGAAAGATCCATCAGCTGGGCTACTGCTCTCCAGAGAATTAAAACCAATGTACAAATGGAACATGTTTAACTAACAAGGGAGACTCTTCACTCCCTAGTCTTCTCTCTCTAGATTTATTACAGTAATAAAGCTATTTTAACAAAAGATACTGCATTTGATTCCCCACCCCCTAATCTTTAAAAAAAAAAAAAAAATTTCTATCAAGCTTCTAGGCTGACACTACCCATTAGGTGGAGCTAAGATGTCACTCCCAGGCTATTTGAATCTTGAACAAGGGTGGCAAAGAGGTCTTGATTCATGTAGCCTCAGGATTCATTGGGAATGTCTGCCAGGAGTGCTGAGTGGAAAATGCTTACACATAGCCTCCCTTGATCTAGATCCTGGACTAATCAGTGATGCTACAGTTGGTCCTTACCTGTGCAGATAGTTAGGTGGGACCTGAATTATCTTCCACTAAAGAACAACCAGCCATTAGGCTATTTAAAGGCACAACCAAACCTGCCTCCATTTTTAACTGGCATTGACTACAAGGCGCTGTGGTGGTAGCAGTGAAATACAAACACTTTCTGTAATTGAGGCAATAGAAAAGCCTCTTCTTGACTTCAAAGCGGAGGCCTGAAGAAGGTAAAGGAGGAGTCAGTCAGTCAGTCAGTCAGTATGGTGGAAAGCCTGTGGGAAGGGAGAGTGTTCCAGGCAGTGGGAAAAAGTAACTGGGACAGGGCAGGGACCCAGAACACAGAGCCCTCGAGGCTCTGAAATCAGCTGCGAAATAAGGAGGGAGAAGCGCACAGGGTGGTGGGGAGGGGCACAAGATGAAGCTGGAGAAAGAAGCGGGGTCAGATGATTCAAGGCCTTCTCCACAACTAGGTGTTTTGACTATGTTTCAGGAAGGCTGGGTTACAAGGCCGCGATCACTCCTGTGACACGTAGAAAGTAAACTGGCCGCTGATGGGCAGCTGTGTCTCTGTTACTGCACACAGAACCCAGCCTTGCTTGTGGACTTATTTCTTGCTGGCAGTGGCTCAAGCATACTTCTGAACATTATACTTCTTGCTACTTGCAGTAATTTTTTTCCTTTTCCATTGAAGGATGTTCCAGTTCACAATTCCTTAACAGTATATATTATTATATAATCATTTATAACAAAGGACTTTTGTAAGGTTAACAAAAATGCTTTCCTTACATCATTGGTTAAAACTCGTGTCTTGTTTTTATTAATTGAAATGAGCTTATAATAAAAATCAAATCACTGAACCAACCAAGCCAAAAAAACAAACAAACCTAATCAAATGAACAAGAAGCTTCATTAATTAGAAAACAAAAATTTTTGTTGCTTCCATGGGTAATGTTTTCCTCCTAAGAGAACAACTTTTAAAATGTGCCTTTGGAATAGTGCCATCAGTGGCACCAGCCCCACTTCCTTGGCACAGCCTTCCCAGTGGTCAGGCTGATACGGCTCATGGCAAAGAATTCATCTCACCCAACAAAAGGTCTGGCTACTGCCCTCGGCCATGGGGACAAGCCTTCTAGTTCCCTGTAATGTCCTGCCTGACAGCAGAGTCGCTGCCAGCGGGGGCTTTTGCCACTGGACAGTCTAACTAAATGAATTTGATGGGGGCTTGGAGTCACACTGTATTAGCTCCAACCTCTGGGGGAACTAGAGACTGAAGGTATTAGTCTGACACCCAAAGGTAGAGACCAGAGGTCAGCCACACAGGAAGGATGTGACTAGCCCCAGTAAAAACTCTGAAATACCAAGGCTCAGGTGAGCTCCCCTGTGCTTACTGCCACATGTCAGTGCTGGGAGGGTAACTCCATAAGGAGAAGAGGAACAGACTTTGATTTAGAGCTCCCCTAAGCTTTGTTTCTGATTGTTTTTAATTTGAATCCTCTCCCTGTAATAAATTGTAACTGTGAGTTTAGTGGAGTTCAGCGAGTTTTGCGATTCTAGTGAATTATCAAAAATAAGGATATTTTGGGGAGTCCCCAAACCTGCCAGTGGTATCGAAGTGGGGGCAGTTGTATGGGGACTTGTACTTTAGCCAAATTCACAGGGAAGTATTTCCTGGAGCAAGCAGCTTGGTCCCAGAATTATTTAATATAAGACAGGAAAAAAGTCTGCCTGGTGTTAGCAGAGTATAGGGAGGGGGATAGCTAGGGGGACTGACTGGAAAGGACACAGGGAACTTTCTGGGTGATGGAAACATCTATACTGTGATCCAAATGTGGCTATGCAGGTGTATATGTAAATAAAAATCCACTGAGCTATTCACATAAGTTTAGGGTATTTCAAGCACTTTACTGTAATGTAACAGTCCAATTTTTTTTAAGTTAAAAAAAAACCCAAGATACTGCCTTTGAAAATGCGTGTCCCTGATTGAAATCAAAGGGTAGAAGTGGGCTGGACTACTGAGCAAACGCTGAACTCAAAGACAGTGCTGAAAGAAAGGACGTGAATTCTAGCAGAGAAATTTCTTGAAGGATTCTCTGAAACAGACTGTCTAGCATTTTAAACTTCGGCAGATAAACTGATGTCTAGAAGGGACAGCCTTGCCTGAACTGTGTGAAACCAAGCCAAGAGGCAACTATTAGGGCAAAATTGAAATTAATGGCAGGAAATTCCCCTGGATTGTGACCAAAGGTGACAGAATCTGAGTGTGAGGCAATGGAGCAGAAAATCGAGAAAGCAGACCAAGGGCAGACTGATCAAAGCAAAGGGTGGCAAGCAGAGCCTGAGAATTCTGAGTCACGGGAAAAGATACTTTCACAAGCAGTGAGTGGGAGTGAAATGGGAGATAGCTCAGTCACTGGAACCAAAAATGAAGGCCAAGGCTGCATCAAACGCTGGGAAGTGTGGGGTGGTGGGGTCAGGAGGGAGGCTGTCTGGTTCTTTCACTAGTCCCCCTCAAGGGTTTATGGATTACATATTATTATTTTAGATTTGCGATGACATACCTCTTTCTGCTGTTCTGGAAACATCGTCACTGCAGGACACAATCAATCTGAAAAAGAAGATGCTAACATGAAGTGATTGGAAACCTCCATACTGGAGCAGATATGTCTCTCATGGCCTCCCACCCAAATCCATCTACAGTCCATAGCAGGGGAACCTCTGCTGCCCCCTCCTCCTGTTTACTACTAACCGCACAGTGGGAGGAGGATATAATAGAGGGAGAAGACTCATTTTTCACTTAATACACTTGCATACTGTTTGAATTTTTCCAGTTAACACATTAACTTTATACTTTTTGAAACAGAAATTATTTAAAATAAATTAAAAGATACTTTATATTAAGGAATGTACTGAATACTTGCTCTTAAGAGAAAATTGGATCTGTGATGTGACTATTTCTATTTAATATCAGGTTGCAACAACTTGTTAAAATCTGCTTTTCTTAAAGCACTGAAATGACATAATAATTTTATTATGACATAATAAATTTATTTTCAATATTTAATGCATACTTGCAGCAGGGCTTCATTTGTAAGTTACCTATAATTTTCTTTTACTAGGCTGGTTCTAATGTAGAATCCTAATACTATAATATGGTTTATTTAAAATTATACCCACATAAATTAATAGAAAGTTAACAAAAATAAAAACCATAATTCTAACAGGATAGAGAAGCTAACAAAAATTAGGGAAGATGTTTATTTCATGTAAAATAAATAGATTCAGGTGTATGAAGAGATGCTACCTTTATAACACAAATAAAGTGTCATTCGGTATTAGACGCTGCCATGGCATCTACTGATAGGAGAACAAAATTAAATGATGGCACAGCAGTACGCTTTGAGATGAAAGGTTGGCACACTCTGGTGGTCTGGTGGACAAGGCCACTGGATGTAGTCCACATACATCCCAGGGTTCAAGAACCCAGGGCCCAGGGGAACAACCAAAATGATCAACTAAATAAAATAAATAAATGTTTCTTCCTCCTCTCTCTGCCTGCCTGTCTGCCTTCTTGTCTAAGGTGCAGGCAGGAATGAAGGCGAGAAGGCAGGTAGGCAGGCAGGGAGAGAGATCAGAAAGTATTTTATTTAGTTCTTACACAGGTTGTCTCCTCCAGGCCTGGAACTCGAACCCCGGGGTATATAGCCTGTACTCCTTTGTAGGCAAGTAGTCTAACCAATATTCCACCCAGGTATGCCAATTATGGGAACTTAAATCTCACAACTATTCCAAACTGCAGAGAGGTTATGCTGTGAGTACCATGCTTCCCTAGGCACTGAAGGTCTCTAAGAGGCCTCTGCAGCACCCAGAGGAACTGGCCCCAGCACCATGGATAGCAAACACCTTACATACATAAACATAAAAATAGAAAAATAATTGAGAAAACAGTGATAGACATGACCATATGAAAATCTAAGGCTGCTGTATGTTCCATACAATATTAAAATATTTATATGACAAAACATTCAAATTTCTTAACTTGTAGAAAGCTCTTACAAATTAGTATGAAAGGATATTTGAATCAATTCATAAAGCAAAAAGTAATAAAGGTCAAACTAAACAACAACAAAAAACTTGATTTAAAACATGGGCAAAGGCACTGGACAATAGTGAAGAACATTTGGTGATTTGGTGGAGGGCAGGGTGTGCTGACATATATTTGAGGAATGGGGAAACTGCACATATGGGAAACCTATATATACGAGTTTATTTTAATGTGTAGAATAAATAACTACAATTAAAAAGGGGGAAAAATGGGCAAAGGACTTGAATACACATTTCCCCTAAGATGCTATATAAAGGGGGCAACAGACACATTAAAAGATGCTCTATATCACTAATAATCAGGGAAATGCAAATCAAAACCATAAATGAGACATCATTTAACATTTACTAGGATAGCGACAATCAAAAAAGATAAAGAAAACAAATATTGATGAGGGTATGGGGAAGCTGGAACCCTTGTGCTGGTGGGAATGTAAAATGGTACAGCTTCTTTGGAAAAAAGGTAAAGAGGTTCCTCAAAATATTAAAAATAGAATTATCTAAGGCTGGAGGAAGATGGCGACCTGGTTGGGGAGAGATTCAAATCCTCCCCACAGAGAACTAGGAATTCACCTGTTCTCCAGACACGAACACTGAGGAAAAACAAGTGTAGAGTCTTGAGCCACAATAGCTTTTCCAACAACAAAGGGTAGGCGAAAATGTCCAGGTTCAGAGCAACAATGTAGATTTGGGACTCGAGACTTGTGACATGGTAGAGGGAGTGGAACTGCAGGAAGAAATGGGCCTCCTGGAGAGTCCAAAAGTAGGGAGATAAGGGAGACAGACTTGGCACAGGGTGGAAAAAGAACCAGCACCCCAGGGTGTCAGCTGGAGCCCATGCAGTGAAATTACACTGGGCACTCGCATAACCAAAAGACAGCTAGGGGAAAATACCACCCCCATACCCTCCCACACCATATTGTGCCAGAGTCTTAAGATCCACCCACCAGATATCCTGCCTACCAGATATCCCATTCATCAGATATCCCAGTCACTGGATATCCCATGCCCAGGATTAAAAGAAGGTAGTCTCCCAGAAGGGATGAACCCACAACAATACCCACTAACAACACCCTGTAGGTGGAGGCAGAACTGCAGCCTGATTGCCAATTATGGACCAACAAGTTGATCACTCTACACAATGCCATCACTACAGGGAAACCAAACCCAAAGAAATATATAATAGAATAGATAACAGAAATATAAACAGAATGCCAAACAGAGCAAAACACAGAGAAATATTCACAAAATGATGACTTCTATCAAAAACCCAAGGAAAATCTGAACGCAGCAGATGCATGCAAATGACCTGAGAATGAATTTAGGGTAACAGTGACAAACATATTCATGGAAATCAAGGAAACAATAAAGGAATAAAAAGAGAACAACAAAATGGAGAAAGAAGAAATGAAGAAAGAAATCAAAGAAATGACAAATAAGATAGCTGAACTAAAGAACTCAATAGAAGGATTCAAGAATAGCATGGATGAAGCCTCCAACAGAACCAGCGAGCTAGAAGATAGAGCAGAGGAATACACTCAAACAAACCATTCAAGAGATAAGGGAATGCAAAGAAATTAAGACAGCAACCGAGACCTATGGGATAACGTCAAAAGTAACAATATTCACATCATAGTGGTCCCAGAAGGAAAAGTGAAGGAAAGGGTGGAAGACACTGTATTTAAAGAAATAATAGCTGACAACTTCCCTAACCTGAAGAATGAAGTAGGGTCAGGAAGCTTAAAGAGTTCTTAATAAAAGAAATCCCAAACAGACCTACACCTAGACACACTGTCATTAAAATGTCAAAGATACAACACAAAGAATCTTAAAAGCATCCAGAGAAAAACGAGTCAAATACAAAGGAGTCCCCATAAGATTGTTTGTGTATTTCTCAGCTGAAACTCCACAAACCAGGAGGGAATGGCATGATATATTCAACAGGCTGAAAGAAAAGAATTTTCAAACTAGGATACTATACCATGCCAGATTATCATTCAGAACTGAAGGAATAATAAAAAGCTTTTCCAATAAGCAATAGTTAAAGGAATTTATCACCATAAAACCAATTCAACAAAACATACTAAAAGATGCTCATAAAGTGCACAGAACCTCTACTTAAAAGCAGGTCTATTAAGCCTATTTATCTATGTACATTGGAGATATTGGTCTATAATTACTTGCTTCTTAATGATGCCTCTGTCAGCTTTTGGTATCAGTGTGATGTTGACTTCATGGAGAGTGTTTGGGAGTGTTCCCTGCTCTGCAGTATTTTGCAGGAGTTTGAGTAGAATATGTATTGATTCTTCTCTGAAGGTTTGGTGAAACTCATTGGAAAAGCCATCTGGTCCTGGGCTTTTATTTTTTAGGGAGACTTTTGATTACCTCTTCAATGTCTTTGCTTGTGATTGTTCTCTGGAACCTATTAAATAACCTGGCATATATTATGCTAATTAAGATAAGCCTATGATGTAGATTTTATTATTCCCATTTTATAGATGAGAAAACCAAAGCTAAGAAATCAGCCTAAGGTTACATAGTATATAAGTGTGAGAGTCAAGGCTCAAATTTATCTTTTATGCCCAAATCCTATGTGCTTAATATTTTATCGTGTTTAGTTTATTGTTATTGATATTGTTTTGTTTGGAAAGATAATGCTAACCAAAATTTTTGAATTTTACTTTCATCATATTGAGTTTTTTCTTTTTAGTTACCTTATAATTCTTGACAATTATAATTTTTAACTTTCCTTAATTAAGGAATTGTGCCTCAAGCTTACATTATGAATTTTTATATATTCTACTCTATTCGTTTTAAACTTTAATTATTTTTAAAATATACATTATATTGTACTCTTCAGAGTTTCTTTTGAAATAAGTATTTAATGTGATAAATTATGCTCTTCTCCTGGCCAAAAATAAAATCAAAACAAAACGAAAAAAAAATAAGGAGTGGTAAAGGAAATGAGAACTCTGGTGGTGGGTGTGGTGTGAAATCCACAAATTGAGTTTTGAATTCAATATCCTAAAAAGCATATAATGATATGAAATAATAAAGCAAATATATATAGCATATAATAAACAAACATATGTATAACAATAATATAATGAATATACATACGTACACCATATTGTTCAATTTTACCTGTTTTCAAACATATGCAAATTTTAAGAAACCACATAAATAATTTTGGAAAAAAAATTTGTATGGAGCAACGAAAGACTCTGAATCGCCAAAGCAATTATGAGAAAAAAGAACGAATCTGGAGGGATAACACTCCCAGACATTGAACTATACCACCAAGCAATAGTGATCAAAACAGCATGGTACCCAAAAAAAGAGGCACAGATCAGTAGAATAGAGCTGAGTCACCTGAAACTGACTTGCTCACAGTCAGTTAATCTACAAAGGAGCCAAAAGCATTCGATGGAGAAAAGAATGTCCTTTCAATATATGATCTTGGGAAAAATGCACAGCCACATGCAAAAGAATGATGCTAGACCACAAGAGCCAAGAAGCGGAAGCAGCACAAGTATCCAGAGACAGATGACGGATAAGCAAAATGAATGGAATAGCATTCAGTCTGAGAAAGGAAGGTGACTCTAACATATGCTACAAAATGGAGAATCCTGAAGACACTATGCTAAGTAAAATGATCTAGTCACAAAAAGAACAATACTTTATGACTATACTTACTCATATGAGTAATTCATAGAAACAGAAAATAGAATGGTGGTTTCCCAGGACTATGGGGAAGAGGAAATGGAGAGTTATTGCTTCACAGGTAAAGAGTTCCAGTTTTCAGATGAAAAACAAAACAGAGAGCTGTTACACAACACTGTGAATGAGCTAAACACGAATGCATGTACACTGAAAATGCACAAATGGTAAATGTTATATGTCATACGACAAAAATAAAAAGTTTCTGAATGGGCGAATCAAGTCAAAAGAGTCAATTATCTGGTGAGGGATAGAATCGGACAGTAGTGAATATAATGTAGTACATGTAGCTATTGATTTATAATGACATGCATCTGAAACATAATGCTATAATGCAACGTTTCTTCAATAAAAGAAAAAAGAAAAAGAAAATTAGATGAGTATGGAAATAAACCAGAAGAAAATCAACAGAATTTTAGCAATGGTTACCCTCTATCACTGGATAGAAGATGATTATCATTGTCTTTTTTTTTGTTTAAATTTCTTAAATGACTACATTAATCATTTTTAAATAATCTTAATACAGAATACACACACACTAACTGCTACATTAAAAATAATAATTATCTAACAGTGAAAATAAATAAAATTAAGTTTCTGATAAGGTTTCTGATCATCTATTTTCAATGTCTAGCTTTGCTATAACCAGAAGTGCAAAAAAAATAAGATACCATATTTTTGGCAATTAAATTAGAATGTTTCTCTAATGATAATATCCACTGCTGGCAAAGAACATGAGGACTAGAGCTAAATGCCACTAAATTCCTAAATGCAGGACTGTGAGCTATTTCATTATTTCCAAAAGACAATTTCACTATGCTTCAAAAGCATTTTTTAATTGCTTATGTTCTTTGACTCAATTATTCCACATCTGGGAACTCAATCTAAAAATATCAGTCAGATGTGCAAAAACTTTATATATGAAAGAATGTTCACAAAGCAGTGTCATTTTGCAAAAATATCAAATAAAATAGAAGCCTAAAGTCTATAAGTTAGTGGACTAGAAAAATGAAAAATGGTATCACTACATAACAGACTACCTTATACCCATTGCAAATGATGCTCTAGAAGAATATTAAATGATAGACTACTCAAGAAGCAGTGATAAGTGACTTTTTTAAAGTTATGATTTTGTTTCTTATTTATTTAAGAATTGCAGCCTATTCATAACAAGTTAATAGTGGTCATATCTGAGTAGCAGGATTGCAACTGGTTTTCACTTCCTTCTTTTCCCTATTTTTCCAAAAGTTTACAATGTATCTGTTCCCTTTCCAGTCTGAAAACCATTTATTTTTTTTTTTAAGTAAAACAATATACTCAGTTACTTTTATTGTTCTTCCTGCCAAAAACCCAAACAACAGCAAAGCCAATTTCACTTTCTGTGTTTGTTCATTTCCTCCTTACAAAGTTTAGCAATTTTTCTATTTAAATAAAAAAAAATCACTGATTTCTTCATTCATCTTTAAGTATATGCCATCAGGGAGGTTTTTTTTTAAAAATTTTTATTTATTTTTTAAAGAAAAGGTGCAGGCAGAATAAAGGTGAGTAGGCAAGTAGGCTGGAAGAGGGAGGAGGAAGCAGCATTTTTATTTAGTTGTGTGTCCCCCATACCTCGCCCCATCCCTGGGCCAGAGAACCGATCCTGTATGTTCGTGCACTGCACTTGTTGGAAGGTGGTGGACCTAACTCCTACTCCACCAGGAAGGCCAGGGAAGTTATTTTAAATTCAAACTTTAATTTAGTGCCATTTTTAACTCTTACCTGCTCTCAGTATTTGCTGTGTCCTTGCATTGGACAGGTCTGTGGAGGGGCCAGGACCCTCCAAGATCTCCTCAGTGGGAAGCTCTCAGTCAGTCTTGCAGATCACCTAGAGATGAGCCTCCACAGGCACAGGTATAACACCAGGGATGGACATCAGACTCCAGGGACACTGAGCCACACATTAGCAGATGCCTAAGGCACAGGCTGGATGTGAAGAAGGAAGGGGTAGGCACCAACTCCCTTTTAGAATGTGGGCTAATAAACACTGTGAGACTTGGCAGCTCTCTGGAAACTGAAACAGGGAAGTGATAAAAGAAAAACTAAAGGCGTTGCCCTGGTGGAGTAGCGGTTGGTCAATCATCTCTGAAGGATCAAAGGCCACATATGCCTGAGTTTGAGTCCCAGGTCCAGGGGAAAACAACCAGTGTGAACAACTAAATAGAAATAAAATAAATGCTTCTTCCTCCCCTCTCTTGCAGCTTGCCTCCTACTCCCCTTCATTCCTGCCTGCACCTTTCCTTAACAAAAAAAGAAAAGGTGAGAGGAACAAGATATAATAATACCACAGCTAGAGTTCAGAGAGACCAGAGCTCACACTTAAACAAAAGTCCTGATGCTGACAAAAAGACCTTGTGAGATGTTACAGAAAGTGGCCATCAAAAAAGCTGAATTATAGGAGCCAGCTTCAGCTGCTGGCACCCACAGTGCTGCCTGCCCTGCCCGGTGTTTCACTTCTCCAGTGGCTTAAGCATCTAGCATCTCCTAGATTCCCAGATACCCATGAACTGGAGGCAGCTTAAGAGAGGTCTCAACGTGTGTGTGTGTGTGTGTGTGTGTGTGTGTGTGTGTGTGTGTGTGTGTGAGAGAGAGAGAGAGAGAGAGAGAGAGAGAGAGAGAGAGAGAGAGAGACCAAAACATAAAAACTGGACACATGCGGAGCAGCTATGCACTTCTGAGGCGAGCAGAACCATCTGGAAAACAGGCCCCAGATGTTCTTCCTCAGTGTCATCTTAGAATTTCAAAAAAGAAAACTAAAATAAAAAAAAATTTTAATACTAAGCAGAAATCTGAAATTCAATTAAAGTCAAAAATGCAAAATCTCTGGTTTTGCTTTCTGTTGCTCTCTGTAAAACTGGCCAGTTATATAGCTCTAGTGATTCCTGAAACTAAGCACAACCAAATCACATCTTAGCTTTAATTTAACCATTTTGAGGGAATGCCCAAGCACCAGGTGACAAACTAGGGACCTATTCATCTTGTTCATTGCCCTATTTCCAATGTCTACAGCAGTCTGGGTCTTCAATAGATTGAATGATTAGGGCTGTCCATCTACGTGGGGATGAAAGCTGCTCGAGCTTCTTGATTGCAGAAGGAAGGGACAAGTGAAAAGGAAGAAGTTGGAATTTTTAGAGGGTGGGAGAATTGATGGACCATCTTGGCTGGAATATGCACATGGAGAACTATGGGAACTAGCTATATAATACATATGGAGGCCAAGATGAGACAAAGGTCAAGAAGGATACATTAAATCCCACCCGTCTTAGCCATGACAGCTCAAGTTCAGACTGAATTAGGACTGGAACATTCCACCTCTTTTTCCTGAAGTCTGCAAATATCAGAGACCTAAACACTGCCCTTCCCTCCCCTTCCTTTGCAACAAGCATATAACCTAGTCCCTATGTGCAGGGGGTTTGGGGGGTGGAGGGGTCCTTTAAAGTATGCGCTCCCTTCCCCACCCCCTTTGACCAAAAAACAACTTTATCAGTTCCTACTCGGGGCCTGAAGTGAAAAAGAACTTAGACAATATTGGTAAGACTTCTACTTACATCATAAGGGAAAAGACAGAAAGTAAACATGTACGCAACTAAACAGGTAAGAGAATGAACAAGCGTAAAGAAGAAAACAAAACGGAATGGTATGCTCAAGAGCGACCATGAGAGCTTTGCGGGCCCTACGTCATGCTCAGGTCCAGGGAAAGCCTCTCTGAGGAAGTGACAGTTGAGCCAGTGACCAGAGCACTCCAGGGACAATAAGCAGCCAGGGCAAAAGCCCCAGGGGAACAAACTGGGCATATCTGGGGAATTCAGTGTGGCCGGAGGCTGGTGGATGGGGCAGGTGAGCTCAGACGGGGAGGGAGGCCCTCAACATGAGGACGCTGCATGCCTCTGTGAAGAATCTGCATGCCATCAGAGCATCTCGGCAAGTAAGGGCCACAATCTGACAACACGTTTTAACAGTGTGCAAGGAAAGAACAGAAGGCACCACCTTCTGGACAAGAAGCCAGCTAACAAGGACTAGGATGCCCCAGGATCTCTGAAGCCAATATGGAGACATCATTTAGATTGACCCCATGAAGGAAAAAACCAGAAGTTGACTGAAGCAGACAGTAATCCATCATCCTCCAGCTGCCAAACTGACAAACTTAATGGTCCAGAGAAAAATGGAAAGAAAACCTTCCCTTTGAGAGAAAGAATAAAAACCAAGTCCTTGATCTCTCACAAGCAGAATGCTGCAGGTCCAGGAGATAAAACACCTCACTTAAAGGTAGAAAATGCAAATGTACTCCGCCATCTCCGATCTCCACTCGAAGATGTCAGGAAGTACCCCACTGCCCGCTTTAACTAATCTTTGATGGAGACTAATAAAGGCATCCTCTGTTACATGTCACCCAAGAATGTAACTCTAAGTCTGATTTTCACTGATTTGGAGATACCAGGTGATTCGAAGGTTCTGCTTCCCCAAATGGATCCTCAACCTGACTGAAAAATAAACTTTTTTGCTAATTTCACTTAATTCAGCATTTATGACAACAGCCAGTTCCCTATGGCTGCTGGGTGAGGAATAGACTGTGGGGAGCAGGGGCCACGGACAGTGGAGGCAGACAGAAGGTAAAGGATTAAGGAGGGCTCTAGAGAGAGGACTCTCCAGATTGGCTGACAGTGCAGTGAGTGACGCGTGCCTGGGAGGGCATGAGTAGTGCCCATCATGAGGCACCACACATGACTTCCCACAGGAATCACTGACGCAGCCACCTTCTGCTTTAATGAGAGCAGTTCCCCAATGCATCACTGGCAGCCCCTTCTCATTCTGATTTGGCTTCTCTGGCCCTCTCACATGCAATGCGATCCAGAATCAGAACTGCCTTTGAGGCTGGCCTGGCCACTTCCAAGTGGACTTATCCATCCAGACACCCTACAAGAACCTCAAACTTAGTGTGTCCACACCCAACTGCATGTCAGGTGACAACTTTTCCCTGCCATTCTGCGGTCTTGCCAATGCTGCCACCTTCTGTACTGCCCATTTTAATGTATGGTGCTGGCATCCACACAGTGATTCAAGTGAGAATCCCAGAAACTGTTTTTTTATTCCATCCTTTCTTACCTTCCAAATCCAATTGGTCAGCCAACCCGGGCAATCTTCATTCTAAATGCATCCTGTCCATTCCCTTCTCTCTGCCTACAACGTCACTGAGCTAGTTCAGGTTATCATTTGTCCCCTGTACTCTCGTTTCAATAACAGTAGATCCCCAGGCCCCAACACACTTAGCAGGTATGTAATAAATGATTTTTTAATAAATGAGAATACATGAGTGAATAAAATGACTGAGTGACTGACCAAATAAGGGAGAAATCAATGAGTAAACAAACAAAAGAATACAGTCATGCTGTGTAGAAACAAAACTAAGGACTATACAGTCTGATGGAATCGGTGCCACCAAGCAGGTACAAGGCATCAGGTGACAGAAAGAGAACTACAGGGGAGGAAGATAGTAGTTAACACTTGTCCTTCGGTTCTCAACGACTGAAGCAGGCGTTTTACGGAGTTCACATAAGACACCCAGTATAGCCATGTGATATACTATGCTCCAGATGGGGAAAACGATATTCAAAGAAGTTAAATAATGATCCAAGGTCACCCAACTCTTAAGTGACAAGGTCGACACTCAAACAAAGGTCTGCAGACCCTAAGTCTCATTTTAGTTAATGGATACAGGCTTAAAGGATGGGTCAGACTTCAAAAGACACTAATTAATAACCAGTGCTTCTATGAACATCTATGCAAAGTTCTTAGAATAGTCACTTGACACATATCCTCCTGAAATCCTACATGGCAAGGATGAATAGTATCCCCATTTTACAATTAAGAAAACAGAGGCACCAAGAAAGTAATGATTAGTTACTAAGTGACAAAGCCAGAACTTGTATCCAGGCAGTCTGGCTCCAGGGTCCTTCCTGATGGTCTCTCTAACTTTAATCGTATCACCTTAATAGTGGAGTAAGATTGCAGAGGCGATGCTAGGCCCCAAGGACAGTAGAGAGGCAAGAAGATCAAGCCATGTTTGGGAACAGGAAGGGGTTCATTGTGGCTGGAACTGAGAGGGCAGTGGAAAGTGAGGCTCCAGAGAAAAGATGGGACCAGACACATTGCTTTCTGTTCCCTGCTCCAGCGCCACAGGTCTCTGGTTGGTATTTAGAGAGTCTCCATCTTTCATAAAACAATAAACAGATGAAGGACCATGTGCAGCATTTTATTAACAAAAGTATTTAGTTTTCTTGAATTTTAAGGTGGAAAAGCTGAAAGTCAAAGTAATAACTGATTTGTTCAAGTCTTAACTGTTAACTAGTAAACCTTCCCACAGTCCATGGAGATAAATACTGGTTCCCTGACTCCTTGGTATTTATTTTAATACAATTTTAGTTTGACAGAATTGCATACAATATACTTTTGTAAATCTCTAATTCTGTTTTATAGTAGTTCAAGTCTAAGCCAACAAATTGCCATCTTAACATCCCACTACTGCGAGGTAATACATAAGTCAAATATAAATTTTTATTACGTATTCCTTTGAGTATTTTAGTTGAAAAAATTAAAAGGCAGATTCCAAAAATCAACTTTTAACTCTACTTTTTTGGGGACAGGAAAAAAGAGAATAGGTCTGTCTCGTGAGCTAAGGCCTTAGATCATTGTGAACCTGCCAAGATCGTAATCTTGACTCTAATCAATCACCAGAAAAGGTCCTCTTGGAATCTGTGAACACTGCTCTAGGTGCTTCCTTCATGGGCGAGTGTGGGGGAGAGGGGTGAGCACATATTCCAGGTTTCCTAGCTTGAAAGAGATGTCATGAACAAGACAACAAGTCCAAAATGGAGTCACTTTCACTAAACCCCATGTCACCAAAAGGAGACTTACCTTACCGTGTTGGCTCTCCCAGAAATGGAATCTTAAAACAGGAATTTCTGAAATCAGTACTAGTGAGTCCTCCAAAAAAGATCTTGCTTTAATCAATCTGCTTTTTTGCTAGAATAGCTTTCTTGTTCCCCCTCCCTTCTGCCCAGAAAAGACTCATTTTTCACAGGCTCTTGTAGCTACTATCTAGCTACAAGATGGGATGCCCAGTTCATGAGTCACTGAACAAAGCTGCAAGTCTTTAAAATTCACTCAAGTTGAATTTTGCTTTTTAACAGAAATCAGTGTGGTCATGGGGTACATTTGGAAGTAGTACCTCAGACACGTGAGCATTCTACCACATTCAGAAGCAGGAGAGACCTCAGGGATAAGTGAAAGAGCACACACAAAAAAGTTCCCTGACCTCTAAAAGTACATTTTGTAAAGCAAAATATTCTTTTTAACGTTTGACTTAGGCACACCTGGGGGAGTAGTTCATATACACCCCAAGCATCTGGGCTCATGTCCTGGGCGAGGAGGAACAGCCAAGATGAACAGCCAACTAAATAAATAAATATTTGATTTAAATAATTTGTTTTGAAATTAAATTTAAAATATCATTCAAGAAGTTGGAAAAAACAAAGAAGTAAAAATACCACTCATGGGCGTGCCCTGGTGGAGCAGCAGTTAGGTCACATCGCCTCCAAAGGAGCAAGACTCAGACCCCTGGATTCGAGTCCTGGGCCCAGGGCGGGGAACAACTATTGTGAACAAGTAAATGAAAATAAAATAAAGATGCTTCTTCCCCCTCTCTCTTCCTGCCTACCTGCTTGCCTTCATTCCTGCTGCACTTTAACCTAAAAAAACAACAACAGGTGGAGCAGTGATGGGGTCAATCACCTCCAAAGAAGCAAGCCAAGTGCCCCTGGGTTTGAGTCCCAGGCCCGGCGGAGGCAGGGTGGGCACAGGGTGCGGGACAGCCTGGTGGCCTAGTGGGTTGAACAGGGTGCAGTTCAAATGCATCCCAAGGTTCCTGGTTCAAGTCCTGAGGCCAGGGAAGCAGTCAATGATGAACAACTAAATAAAATAAATAAAAGCTTGTTCCTCCTCTCTCTACCTGCCTGCACTCTTACCTGTACCTTTCCTTTAAAAAAAAATAAATTAATTAATTAAGTAAATAATTTAAAAAAGAAAGTGAAGCTGCTGCTTCTTCCTCTCTCTTCTGTGCCTGATCACCTTCCCTGCCGGCATCTTTTCTTAAAAAAAAAAAAAAAAAGGCAAAGTGTAACTAAAATTTAAGTGACTTGTTCAGCCCTTTAACATAAATCATTGCTGAACACAGAGAAAACAAGACCTCACAAGGGTGCCAGGTAGTCAGAAGCCTCAGGCACTACCTGCTGGTACACAAGTCATTCCCTGCCTCCACAAAACCTTGGCAGGCTGTCATTACCCATTTCATTGCCTCACAAGTTTGCAGACCACCTATAAAGGAACCCTTGATCAATGTAGCTAGGCCAGGAAAGGGTTCAATGGGAAGGTGTCACAAAACTCACCAAATTAAACAAAGCCAGTAGGCGTCTTTTTCAAAGAAAGCTAATCTTATGATCTCATCTGTAATTTAAATTCCAAAGATTAACAAAATACCAAGAAGGAAAACAAACACAGGTAGGTAGCTGGGGAAGGGAAAGAAAATCAAAACTGGCTAACTCTAGAAGCCAAAAGGACATAGTCTAATTCTCTATGAAGATCTGGATGGCAGCAAGAGTCAGGATTTAAATGTCCTTAGCTTCATAAACTGGGAAAGGGGAAGCTAGCTGGGAGGAGCATCACCCCACTAACTCTGCCCAGGCCCATGGTTCATGGCTGCTGCTCCACTTGCCTCGTAGAAACAGGACATGGGCACATAAGACATGAGTCTAGCTGAGGCCAGTGCTCACAATCGACCCTGGGGGGAAGGCAGAAACACCGACTCGATTCTAGAGCTCACACACCTAATCTAACCCGGCACCTATACCTCTCAGGTGAGATCCTTGAGAAGGATTAGCACCCAGCAAAGTGAGTCAGGCTGTACTGATAGAAGAAAAAGCTGAGACAGCCCCAGACCCGCTAGTAAGGGGATGATTAGTAAGGGGCAGATGCACTCGTGGAATGACTTGCAATGGTTCAAAAAAAGAAAAAAATCTGTAAATGCCAAGATGGGCAGATGTACAAAGTGGAAACAACAAATTGTCATTTTGTCGTGTGATCCCATTGTTTAAGTGTGTACGTATACGTGCGCTGGGATGTGCATATGCTTGGCTGGAGAAACACGGGAAAGATCCCAGAAGGATGTACTACGCCAAAGTGAACTTTTCATTTTTTCACTTTATACAATCCTAGCTGGTTTCTTTTATTCGTAAAAATATGTATTCTTTGTGATTTGAAAATAATGCTATGCAAATACAGATAACATATATAAACATAAGAAATAAGCAAGAATTCCATAGTCATCTCTGTTCCTCTTTTCTGAGTCGGGAAACACCAATTACCAGGAAGGGAAACGAGGACTGAGAAGCGAACACTGACTCCCTCTCCAGCAGTTTTCCATTTCTCTCTCCCTTAGCTGACACTTCAAGTTGCATTCTTATTCCATTTAGATCCGTCAAAAACAACACTTAGTTTTTGAGCAGGGCTTGCACTAGCAGAGAAACAAAACAAAAACCACATAACAAAGCCAGACAGTTTAGAAGCAAGATAAGCCCAGCCACACAGATGGTGTAAGTCAGTGGTCCCACCAGAAGCCCACCCACAGCCAACAGAGTTTTTGGCCAATAGTCTCGTTGATATGTCTTTCCAATGCCACCCATATTGTCTAAGCCCATCTCTGAATATATCATGTATTTATAATTCGACCTCCCCTGGCTACCAAGTGAAGGAAATAGATTAAAGCAACAAACTGTAGTTGACCTGAAAATGGTAGAGCTATTAACAGAAAAACTGAAGAAATAGTAAGAATAAGAAAAAAGCAAAAATGTTATTGCAGTATAAATTCCAAGTAGCCATAAGCATATTTAATTTGGGGCTGATCCACACGAGTTCTTCTCAAGGTTTGTACTATAAAACTAAGGTTTAAAACAATCAGGATAACAAAAGTATGGGAAGACACTGCTGTGAATTCACATTGCTGATACAGTGAATAAATCTAAATTCGACAAGCTTCCCCATGCTCTTCAAAGGCCACTAACATTTTTTTAAAGTCTTTCTCATGACCAGGTAAGTATAATAAGTATTTTGACACACACCTATCTTACCGTCACAGGGGCTAGATAATCTTCAATAACTAGCTTGAAAGGCAACAGTAAAATGTTCAGAGCTCAGATTTGACACCACTCACATCTAGGTTCAAATCCCAACCATGCCATGGCTGTGTGACCTTGGACAACTTAGATAACATCTTTGAACCTCTGTTTTCTTGTTGGGAGAGAGATTCTTTTATAGGCACTTGCTATCAATTACTGTCTACTTCATAAGGTTACTTGATAATTAAATCAGATAATGTACTTAAAGTACTTAGGAGGGGTACAATAAAAAGTTGTGTGCCATTGGTTGAATTCTTGGTACTCCCCTTCAAAAAATAAGAACAATTGAAGGGACAAAATTATCTTGCTCCAGTAAAAAGCTGGATTGGATATTTGCATACATATGTGTCTTCACAGATCAGAAACAGAGAAGCAAGAATTGTTATTCTCAAATGATTCACAAGGATCCCTGCACGTTTAACTATAAGAAATCTCGGCATACCCTGGTGGCTCAGGTGCTAAACCAGCAGCTAGGGAGTGGACCTTATAAGGCTCAAGGACCAGAGTTTGTAATCCAGGAGCAGGGAGAACAACCAAAAATCAAAAAATTGAAACAAAGAAATTAAAGTTCTTCCTCCACCTCTTTCTTCCTTCCTTCTTAAAATGCTTCTTCATTCTTTCCTTCCCTCCCTCTCTTAAAAAAAAAAAAGAAAGAAAGAAATCTCATATATGGTGTACCCTGGTGGCTTAGGTGCTAAGTCAGAGGCTGCAGTGTGGACCATGTAAAATTCCAAAACCTGGGCTTGAGACTAAGAGATACAACCAAAATTTTAAAAATGAAAAAATAAAAAGTGCTTCCTCTTCCTCTCCTAAAAAATATCTTATTCCACTACAAACTCTAGAGCAAAAATTCATTTGTCAAATAGAATATGGTATTGGTACCAAAATTTTTCCTAGTTATTCATAATTGACTTACATGAGACATGAAGGAAATGTGACCTAATAATACTTGTGTGTTAAAAATCCTAATATATTACAACTGCTTCCAAGGTAGCTTCATTCTGAATGTGACAAAAACATCCTTTGTAAGGGCCTTTCTCATTCTTAGGTGCTCAGTACACTTGACCTCTTTGACGTCCATCATTAAATCTCCTCAGGCTTCCATTTTCCAAGTTAACTATTCCCAGGTTTTCAGTGATTCTTGTGAACCAGAGTAAGGAAAGATTTCAATAAATGTCAATACAAAGCTTCCAGTAAAATAAACAAGACACAGACAGTGATAAAAACAACTACCAGTCATAAGTGTTGACCGTGTGCGGGTTCTGTTTCAGTACCTTGCTTCATTTAACTCTCACAACTTCCCATTTTGCAGATGGAGACATTAAGTCTAGAGAGGTGAATTAACTTGCCCAAAGTCACACCATAAAGTCAAGAACTTGTTCAAAAGCCATGCTGGAATTCAAACCCCTTTGTACTCACTTTTCAGATCTTGATTCCAATCCTACTCACCCCAGGAAGGTCGCCCTAACTCCTCCAGCAAGTTCAAATCCTTCAGCTATACTTCCCTTGCTCTATTGTGTTCCTCTAGCTGTGATCACAGTGATATTGTACTCTTATTGGTGTAGATATTGAGCTAACATGTCTCCCCATCAAACTGTAAGTTGTGGGACAGCACAGCTCTCACAGTGCTTTATGCTCCTGACCTCTAGAAGAGGATCAGGCAGCAAATGGGTCCTCATGCACATTTACACTGAGTGAATGAATGGGAGACAACAGCTTAGAATCACCCTGTCACTCAGGCACCGCAATAACAAAGCACAGGCAGCCCAAGGCTCACAATGTGTGACCACGTGTGGGTACCTCAATGTGTGCTGACCATGAGAGCGGTGATAAGAGAGGCAAGGATATTCTTCAGAACAGGATGAGGATCTCAAGTATAAAACCTGGCAATGGTGAAATATAGAAGTGCTGCCCTTTTGAAAAGGGATAGTGAAAGTATAAACTTTTCCTTAACCCAATTAATACATTATCAATAAATCACTTTTCTAACTCATTTTGGTTGATTCCAACATATGTGGCTTATTTCTGTTTTGATTATCTTTCTTATTTTAATCTGTTTTTGAGTCGTTTCCTTGAATGTCTTCTTTCTTAAAATTCAAAAGCAGAATCACATGCTATTCACAGCCCATGTTAACATTCAGTTATGAAACTGAAAGCAACTGGAAATAAAGGAAATAAATACACAAAAAACGATAGTTATTAAATCTTAGCACTTCTTCACAAGTTACCAGGAAAACCTCAAGGGCTTTCAAAGCAATATGTGTTAAACAAGTCCTATAGCACCATCCCATGTTATAGTCATTCATAAGATAAAAATATTAAACCAGGAGAAGCATGAAGTTATTCAGGCAAATGGACTCTCCTTTGAGAACACATCCACAAGCAAGCTATTTTAGTCTCACAAGACAAAAATGGAAAAAACAAATTTCTTTTCTAAAAAAAACTGTATTTGCTACCTGTGAAAACGTCAGGTTCTTAGGGATTTAGGATTGAATCATGAGGCTAATGACAGCTTCAGTAACATTTTTTATTTTCATGCCACAAATGAATAACGAACTTTAAGAAAGAGAAGGTGGAGACAAGCAGGAGGTAAGGTTTTGTTACATGAATGTTCAGAGAACACAAAAGAGCCCCATTGGTCTGGCAGAGCCCCAAGTTCATGCAAGCTATTTAACCCTTTAGTAACACGCAGTCTTCGCAGGTGAATGTTTCCTTTAGACATTCTTTTCAAGGAGTCCCTGGGATAGCAGGGCCTCTCAGGCTGGCAATACAATGGAGAAAAACCTAGGTAAGCAACCTCTGAGCCAAGTAAAGTACATCAGGTCAGAGAAATAACAGCCTTAGTGAGGAAAGACTTCCGTTTATGGGATCTAAGAAGATCAAGTCTCTACCAGATCCACAATCTGGAGATCTGCTGTACAAAACTGCTAGTTAACAACGCCACTGTCAACTAAAATTGTATGAAGAGTGCGGATCTCATGCTAAGTGTTCCTACCACAATAAAATTAAAATTTTTCACATGATCAGGAATCTGCTGAGTGGTGTTCTAGCCCTTTAGGAAGGTCGGAGAGAAGCCCCCAGATCCCTGAAATGCTCCAAACATAGATGCCACTCCGCGCCGCTTACACACACAACCGTCAGCTCCCTCCTTTTCCAGTTCCACATCCTAATTCCAATGTGTACCTCACGGTTCTTGCTTTCTTTTCAAGGGAAAAGCACAGCAGGAAAGAAGGCCAGTAGGCAGGCAGGCAGGAAGAGAGAGGAGAAGCAAGTATTTATTTCATGTTTATTTAGTTGTTCATGTTGGTTTTTCCTTCCAGCCAGAAACTAGATGTATGAATACTACACCCAACCTCTAATCCACCCGGCGCACCCAGTGTGAAAAGATTTAAGAATACTTTGAAGGAAGTCAATCAACAGCCAGACTCACACAAGACCACTGGCATGTTGAGTTCCCTCCAAATATCATTTTAAGCAACTCAAACTGCTTCATCACTATGGTCCTAAATCTCCAGACACAGCCCCTGGCATGTAAAAGAAAGTGGACAGTGATCAGAGCTTCTGCCATTTGCTGCAAAAGCCACGTTCCTCTCTCCATCCCTGTGCCCAGGACTGGGAAACAGCCTCATATCCATGGAGCATACCTGGGCCCCATGCTCACCTGCTGGGAGAGAGACTCCTGAGAAGGCACTGATGGCAGACAGCCACGTATACAAGCATCACCCAGACACCCACGGTAAGCCCTGGGGCAAAGGGCAGACAGCCCCCACCAGAGTGTGATTATGAGAAAGAAAAGCAAAGTGCTCTCAGATGTCTCCCCACCCACCCAAAACCAAGTCCCTGTGGGCTAGGCTGCTGCTCCCTAAGGAGGCCTTTGTCCTGGTCAACCAAAGGCCATCATTTAAGGTCACAGCTTGGCCCTGCCACAGACATTACCAAGTGTCACAAGCTGCCGCCACGTAAGCTTTTGTTTGCCATCTGTCTCCATGGGAGCAGGCAGGCACTGTGTCTGTTCTATCACGGTGACTACAGGCTGCTGGCGCGGCACCTGCTGCTATGTAGGCACTCAGTGTTACATGATCAATGAACAGACAGACCAACAATATACTAGTCGCCATGTCCCACTGAGGTGGTCTCTGCCTCTCCAGATGAGGATGCTTATGGAAGCTGGTGACTGGTGCATGGACAAACAGGCCGCGGCCTTTCCTCATAGGACCATGATAACCCACTCAACACCTAAATGCTCCAGTGTACAACTTCACTTATCAGATAATGCAGCAGAGAAATGGCCTGGAAAGACTAACACTCTTTCATCCATGTGTGTGAGGAAAAAGTAGAAATAAGAAGTGGGCAGAAGGAGAGAGCACCGAGCTCTTAGAAGAAGGAAGGCTCGTGGATCTTGGGTCCCATATTTCAGGGACTGAACCCTGAAAGGCCCTGGCATCCTAGAATCTACAGGAGGAACCTGAATGGCTGTGAGGGAAGAGAGCCTCCAAAAGGCCCGGAGAGAAAAGGCAGCTGGTCCAGAAAATTCAGGTTCCTATTTCTGCTTAAAGTGCCCCAACCTGGGATCACTCTCTCTGAGAAGACTGAAGTGTCTGGTGACTCATCTGTTCAAGAACCAGCTCTACATACTGAGTAGCCCAGACTTACCCCAGGTCCAGCCATCAGCACACCACCTAGTGTCTGCTCCTCTCTCTGCAGGACATAGAAGCAGCAGAACCTGGCTCTGAAGAAGCGGGTCCCTGCGAGTGCCCAGACACGAGTGTCAGCTAGAGATACCAGAGTGTCCTCCGAATAGGGACACTGCACCCTGGTCATCTATACACATAAAGAACCAAAAAGTAGCCCTTGAATCCAAAATCACCTGTGGGATGGCTAGGAGAGGGCAGCGATCATCTAGATGAGCAGTCAGACACTCATGGTGAGTGGAGAGAGAAAACAAGACAAGTAGGAAGAAGATTCTGGAGTCAGAGCTCAGAAATTAAACCCATCTCCCCATTCCAAGAACCTAACCAGTACCCTCACTATACGTGTCGTCTACCTGCTGAAACTCCCAGGGCATTAACTTGACACACTTCAGCCCAACTTCCAAGGCCATCATCATCTGACTCCATGCGCCTAAAAGGCTTTATTTCCTGCTCTTCTCCCCACAGTAACCTGCCACTCAGGTGAGAGTCCTCCTCTTCCTCTGCCCGGAAATGGGTCGGCTGTCCAGATGCTCCACTATCTCTGACCAAACTCTTAGGGCAAATTATCAACAGCCCTTAGGATAGCCAGGAACTACTCCAAGCACTTTACACACATGAACTCATTTACTCTGCAGGTATTATTAGCATCCCTACTTTACAGATTAGAAAACTAAGGCAAAGAGGTTATGTGACTTTCTCAAAGGCCCAGAGCTAGTAAGAGGCAAAGCCAAAATTCAGACATATATCGGACAGCACCAGAGGCCCGGCTCCCAGTCAGCGAGCTGCACAACTCCTCCCCAATCCCTCCTGAACCCCCGCCCCACACACACACAAAAAAATAGCTCCTTGCAAATATCCATGCCACTTTTCACATTCAACTGGCATTCCTGTCCCCTCTCCCCAACTAGGATAGAATGTCTATGAGAGCAATCTCACCATTATTTTTACATCATTGCTGGAACAAACTGCCCTTAATTCAGAGGCGTAACACAACAAAAATCTATTAGTTTACAGTCCTGTAGATTAGAAATCCCACACAGATCTCTCCAGGTTAAAATCAAGGCATCAGCAGGGCTGTGTGCCTTCTGGAATCTCCAGGGAAAAATTCATTTCCTCGCCTTTTCCAGCTTCTAGAGGCTGAGCTGACGAGTGGCTCTCTTCAAAGTTTTAGCATCTCTCTGACCTTTCTTCTGTGATCACATCTCCTTCTAACCACAGCCAGGAAAGGTTGTCTGTGGTGAGAGTGGGCTGGCCTGGAGACACGACGGTAATCTCCCATCTCAGGGCCCTTAAATTCATCGCATCTGCAGAGCGACTTTTGCTTTACTAGGAAACAGATTCACAGGTTCCACAATTTAAGATGTGGGTATACGTCTACCTAAAACCATCTTTCTATGTAAACTCTGAACACATTGAACCCCTCCATGCCCTGACCTGAGCCCACACCAGCCCCCAAATGCTTACACAGGCAACTCTCCTGCTGGCCTCTGCATTAGCTCTGTGCCCCAAGTCGACCAAGAGCTTTTGAAAGAGAACACGCCCCACTTTTAACAGGCCCAAATATTGAGAGTGATAGTACATGCTGGACCCATAAAGATGTTTGACAATCTGGGGATCAAACACAATGTTAACGAATCTATAGAGTTGGGTTCAATCCCTAATTCAAATACCATTTCAGTTTCTATTTTTTGTTTTGTATTTTATTTTTGTTAATGTATTAATTATTTTTATTAATTTGTTAACACATGCCTCAAAATGTAAAAATTAGGAAGGAGCGTAGAATAAAAACTCTCCCTCTCCTACCTCCTAATCATATTTTGTATCGTTCCACAGATCTTTTATGCTTACCCAAGTATATACACACATTATTTGCCCTGTTACCCACCCTTTTCTGTAAATGGTAGTACCACATGAATTCCTTCCTGTGTCTCACCTCTCTATGTAACAATGTAGATTGCCCCACATCCATTCATGGACTATCCTTCATTCTCTTTTTGTGGCAACATATGCAGATATACCCCAATTCCTTTCCCCAGCCTCCACTGATAGACATTCTTTTGCTATCACAGTGTTCCATGAATAACTGCGTGAGTGCATCTGAAAAATAAATGTACACAATGGAATTTCTGATCATAAGAGTTATTGACTCTGACAGATATAAACCAGATGTCCTCTGCTGGGAACTAAGACATATTCACTAAGTTTGTGTGTATGAGTTCTGTTTTCCCACATCCTCCATAAACACGGCTTTTAGGAATTTTTGTCTTTACCAGTCTCAAAGAGGTAAAATGAGGTTTATGCAGGAACAATTTAATGAGTATTTTATATGTCATAAAGTATTTCTCATGTGTTTAGGAGCCACTCATTTATGTTATATAGGTTGAAAGTCCAAGCATGCGCTAGTGGAGTAGTGATTTGTTCAGTTGCCTTCAGCTGAGAGCTCAGTCCACGCACATTCCCAGGATCCCAGTTCGTGTCCTGGGGCCAGCTGAACAGCCAAGATGAGCTAAATAAAAAAATAATAAAGTGCTTCTTCCTCCCCTCTCTGCCTGCTTGTCTGCCTGCCTCAAATTACCTTTATTCCTGCCTGCATCTTTCCTGAAAAAAAATAAGAAATTTCATTCTGTAAAATTATAAAAATATTCTCCTGTGGATTCTTTTAGAGACGAGTCATCTATAAGCAGTGAAAAGTTCTCTACTATGGTCATGAATTACATCCCAGCCATAAGTTGCTATTATCCAAAAAAAAACACAAAATTCAATTTTTTAAAAGTAACTTTTATGGTTTGAGACCCTGCAGTGTATGAAGCACTATCCCAGGAAAGCTGCTGAGGCAGCCAGCACAGGACTTGTTTGTGTTCTTTTACAGAAGTGAACAGAGTAGTTGAGTGACCACCCAAAGTCACGCCACCTACAGTGTGGTCCAAACTCAAACTCAGGGCTCCTGAACGCCGGAGGCTGTTCTCTCCCAATCCTGCCTTTCTGAATAAAAGAACACCATCCACATGCATTAAAATCTTAAAGGACAGCTCTGGTGCCATTTCTAAGCAACTTCAAAAGAATGTGAATAATTTTAAAAAACAGTAGTTATTTAACTGGGTCACACAGTGATCCAATTCAACAGTGACTCACCCTCAAATGTCCGTGCCAATGTTCTCACCAATGGACAGAACTCCATGTCCCTATAGAGTGCCTATATACCCCTGCAAAATGTAATTGAAAAGTACGAGGTGTGAATGTTTCCAGATCTCAAGGCTTTTAAGTGGACTGTGAAGAGTGGAGCTTCTCAGTTTGGGGTCAGGGCAGGAGAGCTGTTTTCAAGTCACCGCAAGCTCTTTCCAAATCATACACCCCTAACCTTCCCTGCCTACACACCCCACCATTCTGCTGGTACCCCACCCCCCAGTCCTCTTCCAGTCACCCACCTGTGAGTCATCCTTGATTTTCTTTTTCCATCTGAAGGTGATGCAGAAATGCAGAAAATTATCTGGAATTAACTCCATCCAATTTAGAAAATCTCTGAAAGCTACTGTTCCAGAGAACAGCGTCTAAATTTGCAGTCCCCACAAGTCACACACATACCTTCAGTCTCCCACCAACCCCTGTCTCAACTCTTCTGCACACTGGACTCTCAGTGTGCAGTCACCCTGATCAGGACAGAGCAGAAACTTCCACTTCAAACGCTTTGTGTTTCGTGTTCCTTCTGACGCTCCCCTTTCCACCGGCTCCTTCCCAGCCTGCAAGGCTGAGTTTACATCGTGTATCCAGGTTCACATTCCAGGGCTAGGCTGAACAACCAAGATGAACAACTCAATAAAATAAATAAATGGTTCCTTCTCCTCTCTTCCTGCTGGCCTGCCTGCTTGCCTTCATTCCTGCCTGCACCTTTCCTGAAAAATAAAAAGCCACCTCCTCAGAGAAGACATCCCTGACCACCCACAAATGCCAACTCCCTCAGAAATTTTCTTTTTATTCGCTCCTTAGGATTCATCACTGCCTGCATGACCTATTAAGCTATTTTCTTGTATACTGCCTGCCTTCTCTAAAGTCCCACGAGGCTAAGGACTTTGTCCAAATCATTCATGCTCTGTAATCCTAACAGTACAGTACCTGGTATTTAGTGTCAATAAAAATTACATCAATTAAACTGGATGGAATTAGTTCCAAATAATTTTCTACATTTCTGCATCACCTTCAGATGGAAAGAGAAAATCAAGGATGACTCACCAGCGGGTGACTGGAAGAGGACTTGGGGGTGGGGTACCAGCAGAATGAAGAATTTGGAAGGGGGAGCGGCTCTCAGAGATGAGAGAAAGATGAGTTCAGCAGGAAACAGGTGAGGATGAGACAGGACAGCCACACAGAAGTTTTCAGACATTTGAAGAGCTGGGGGCTAAGCTAAAAAAAGAGAACAGGTATGTATATGACAGACAGAAGTCTGCTTGAAAGTTCCTCTTTTACACTGGGTGATAAATTCTCTTTCAAAAAGGAAGAGCATTGCAACATGCTGGAAATAGCATTCACCCCACCAAGCTCGTCACTTCTCTTGCAAAGAACGGTCCCTGGGGAGGCACTTCCAGTGACTCATGAACACAGCAACACCCAGGATCGCGATCTACTACTGATCCAGCTCAACTCCATCCAAAGCGACATCAGTTCAGACAGGAAGAAGCAGCAGGAAATCTGAGGTTTTACTTTTGGGCAAGGAGTGCCCCCCTAAAAGGAATAGGAAGAACAGTGAAAGGGAATGACAGGGTAGGTGTCCAACAGCAAATGGCCTGCTGTGAATTCCTATTCTGCTCTTTGTCAGGAAAATTAGTTCATCTCCCTGCGTCTCAGTTTGGTCTGAATTTGCTCGTCTATAAAAAAGGAGATAACTGCCCACCCACGGCATGAACCTGCTGCAAGGTCAAATGAGCACGCGTGGAGGCATATGCCTGTGCTCCATGCCACTGTTCCTTATCTGTCCTGGGCTTTTTCAAGACCCCTGAAAATGTCGACATCTCTTCCTCATCCTCTCTTCTGCAACCAGCACTTATTCCTTTAAAACTTCTTACTTTCCCTTCAAGGATCTGCTTTGCCAAATGAGAGAAAACCTCCAGGAGCTGAATATTTTAAATTTATATGCAACTCATACATGTGAAACACACCCCATGCCCATTCCCAGCAGTGAATCAGTTACCCCTAGATATTAAGTGCCTGATCTTGATCCAAGCAGGCAGATAAGACACGCAGAAAGTCCTTTTAAAACGTGAATAAAGTGCCAAATTTATTATTCCTTAAATTCTATTTACCAGAAGTACTGACTGTAAACCAAGGGCATTTGACACGTGACTGACTAGAGACTAGGTATGACAAAGTTCTCAGAGCAGAGGTCACAATTTTTCAAGGTTTCTCAACCATCAGGGAAATGAGCCAACTAGAAAAAGTCAGCATCCGGTCTGCACCTGCTTGCAAATCATTAAATTGATTTCCTGGCACAGGAATTTTCACATGCTTTTGGGCCGGAGTTCAGACTCTGAGGGTCCGAGTATCCATAAACAAGTTGATAAAAGGCTCTCCATCTGCTCTGAGAGACTGGAGCACAGAGCTATGATTAACACCACTCCCCAACCAAGGGGTGACCTAGGGTTTTGCAAGAACAGTTCACTTCTCCCCGTATTTCCAATGCCACCCTATTATAAGAAGAGCTTCTATATTAGTAAGAAGGAAGACAATGATGTGTAATAGAAACCTCTTTGCTGAGGGTGTGTATTTGCAACTTCCTTGGAGCCTGGGTTTCCCACACACAAAGGCCTTTGTTCTGCTCTGCCCATTGAACCACTGGATTTGAAGTTTGCGAGAGGAACTGGGGAGTATCCATAGTCATAGAGGGGAAAGACACTGGCGCTCACAGGAAAGCAAGGGATGGGAACGAGGAGCAAGGCTGAGAGAGATGCAGGAGACGGTAGCTGGTCAGGAGCCCTGTCTTCTCCGCTAGCCTAGTGAAGTCTACTGAACTAGCAAAGCACGCAGTGGGCAGATTTCTCCATCAATGCGGGATTTTTCTGTCAACATGTCAGGGCTGACACCAAGTTAAATCAGAAAGAACACTGAGATCCCCACACACAATATCCAGAGAATGAGCAGAAAAGCTGGGTGGAATCTTGGATTTCCCTGGGCCATGGACTTGGGAGTTCTCACCAATATTAATTCACCCTCCGAGCAACAGTCTCAGGTGACACTTGGGTTGGCCTTACAGATGTGACTTCCAATCTCGCACACCTTAAACATATCTAATATTATAATGCAATGTTCCTTCAACAAAATTTCAAAAATAAGCTATAAAAACAGAGAATGTGCCTTTCTTCCCCCAAACTAAGCAAACATAGTGTGACTTAATGATTTAACATCTAATTACCATAGGACAACACTGAAAACCAGGACACACACCCACCGCCATTTTTGTCTGTCTTCACAGGTCTCACACAGCCACTGAGGTCTGCCAGTGAAAGACGGTAAACTAGGACTGAAACAAGTGGTAGCTGACATTGTGGGTTTGTGTCTCCACGTACACCCCACTTCTTTTTAACTGGTCCCCAGAAAGTCAAGCTTGTGCAGAGGAAGCCCACCCGCTTCCACCCACCCCACTCTCTGGCCCTGCCACCAGTCTCGGCTGTTTGCAGGGAAGATCCAGTCCGTGCAGGGTACTCAGCAAATCAGGGAGCAATGTGCTCCTACCTATGCTCTTTAAAAGATGACTCTGGCTGCCTTTGGGAAACTGGATCGGAGGGAACAGAGTGAAACAAGACAGACAGGATCAGGGGCGTGGGAGAGGGCATGATGTCAACCTGAGGTCGAGAGGGAGGTGGGGGGCAAGGAGAGGCCATGGAACAGTCAGCCAAGGCCCTGACTACAATGTGGGGTGAAGATAAGAAATGGCTCCCCAGTTTCTGGTCTGGATAGATGAGTGAATGACAGTAAAAATGTACCCAAACGGGAAAGGCTGATGAGAAATGTGTTGGCTAGAGCAGAGAGCAAAGGTAGAATGACCAAGAAGTTAAAGACGCTCAAGTTACCAAGCCCATATCTGCACAGACCACCTCCCAGGCCCCAGGTCTCACCTCAGAACTGCTGAATTTGAATAGTTAGGAGGTGAAGGCCAGAAATTTGCTTTAAAGAGTTTCCTAGAGAATTTTTTGCACAAAGACATTTGAAAACCATAGATCTACAGAGAAAGTACAGAGAAAAGGAAGAGGACCCAGGGCGGCCCTAAGGAGCTGCAACTTGCCCCTGAGGGGAGAGAGAAGGGAAGGGACTGATGGGAACCCAGAAACGCAGAAGAAAGCTGGAGCTAGGTCTCACGGAGGATACAGTGAAAAGATGGGCAAAGCAGAGAAGTCCGAGAGACTCCGTCAAAGCATTAGATAAACCTTTGAATGGAAAATCACGTCAAGCCAGCCACTCAGCCGTGTGCATCTAGAGAAACTCCAGTGAGAGGCACAGAGAAGGGGCGAGAGAACAGGCAGCCCTCGGAGATGAGATGGAACGCACTTCAGTTTCTGACTTTCCAGTTCCCAAATCTGCCTTGAGCTGCTTGTGATATCCTTACATCCATTGCCAATGTTAATCTTACAAGACCTCTTTTCTTAATAACCAGGAGTAGCTAAAGCATAAAGGGATGACCTAGCAAGAATACTGTGAAGCTTGAAAAAGAAGTGACTTTCAAAGTCCTTAGGCGACTGGGCTACCGACAGAGCAGAGGCTAATGCATTCAAACTCTAGTAGCTGATTTTGACTGAGGAGAATGCACATCACAATGTTACTGCTGATCTCCTTCCCTTGAGGAAAGGGTATGAGTTGAGGGAGGATTTCTCTTGTCTTCTCTTCTCATCTCTCTCTCTGTCTCTGTCTCCCTTTCATTTCAGAGGGTACTAGAACTAGTTTCTGCCTTGAAATGGCAAAACTGGGCTGCTGGGGTCAAGGACCCCAAGCCAGCCCTAGTGAGGAAGTATGCTGCAGGGGTCTCAGGACCCAGGAAGGGTCATAGAAATCCTGGGTGTACTGTGGAAAGAAGTCATGCTGGTGAAAATGAAGGGTGAGAACACACTACACACAAGACAAGGGAGATAGCACATGAGGGTTCCAGCTGTACTTTGTAGACAGATGGGCCAGACAGAGGGGTACTGTGCTTAAAGAGACTAATTGTGCAAGGAAGTGAAAGAAATGGTTGGCTGCAGAGAGGCCATCAGAATGGCAAACAGGATGTTAATGTGGGGTTCCTGGGGGGCGGGGTGGGGGGAGCTGCAGAGGAAGTGACTTGCTGTCACTGCTGGTGTCAGGCTGGATGAGGTCTGTCTTCTGTATGCAAAGGAGATGGCTCTCAAGATTATGTCAAGGCAAGTGGCCCACACTGGTGACAGCTATCTAAGGTGCTGGGCTCACAAGGCTTCACTTGTGTCTTTCCATGTCTTCTGAAACGCAGGAAACTGGCACCCTAGTGGAATCAGGGAAGCAGAAAGAAACACAGAGAAGAAAAATGCACACCTGAGACAGAAGATGGGAAAGGAGGTTGGAAAAAGAAGAAAATAACTTTGCGCTATGAATCTCAAAGCTAAACGCTCTGAAGTTGTATCTGCCTTGTGGCTCTTACAAATAACCAGAGTAAAGCCCTGGCTGTGTGTGACATCAGTGAAAAAATGCATGATAACCCCCCAAGTTACAGCCTTTTACAACCTGCATGGTTTATGTTCAGGAGTCAGAACCTTGGAATCCTCGAGAGAATATGGTACCCAACAGGGCTTTAAATTTTCCTGTTAATCGCTTTATCAGACAATGTCATCCTGGCCCGAAAAGCAAAAAAGTTTAAGGAGTCTCAAAACAGATTGCTAAAAAAAAAAAATTGAGCATGGGAGCAGCTGTGGATTCAAACCCTGTCCCCTCCACTTGTTCAAGTCATGAATTACCTCTGCACAGCCGAAAATGGCTGTATTCTTATTTAATTGATATAATGTAAATCAAAGTGCCCAGGGCAGTGTGTGGCATCTGGTGAGTACTGCATAGGTGTCAGTCCCCATCTCTTTAGGCAAAAAGTCACCATGCCAAAAAAAAAAAAAAGTTCCTTAAAACAGGTCAGAAAGCTTTATCACACACCCGGACATAGGACCGGTCTTAGATGAAGTCAGCCTTGTCGTTTGGTGGCCCCTTTTTATTCCCCTCACCCCCTTTTTGTTTCTTCCACCTCCAGTAATTCTGAGCTGCCTAGCGAAGGGCACTTTGGTAGCTATTAGGAATTTAATTAGGAATTTCCAGTCTGAATCTGAAAGGGGTTAAGACTTCCCTCTCAATTCCAGGATGTATGGTAGAAATCAAGGACATCTAAAAACATAGTTCATTATAAGTTATGCTATTAACAAGTCAGATTTCTTAAACATAAAAGAACATACATTTTCAACTGTGTAGATGACTAATATGAGATCTGGACTGTCAAACCAGAAAGCCTGGGTTAGACATTTACCCCAGGTTGTTGGGGGGCCAGGGTTAGAGCAAAAGGGAGTTGTGCTGAGAACACACCAATGAAAGGATAATAGAGACGGGATTTCGATAGAAAATGAAATTAAACTCAGGAAATGAGACTAAATTGAGAGATAAGTGCTGATATTTTTTTGTAAACACTTAACGACCATATAACCTAGGATAAATGTACTTCTGAATTGAGCAATTTTCTAGATGTATATAATTCCTGCTTTTAGGAGTGAAGACTGGGGCCAATCTTTGGATTGAGTAGCACAAAATTCAGCTGGGAATATTTCCCTGGAAATCCAAAAGATTTCCCCTACCCAGGCAGCCAAGCTTAAAGGCTCTAGGCTGGAGGGCCTGATTAACATTTAAGTCATTTTATGTCATTTTCGTTAATCATAGACATTCTTAGGTATGCCTTTTTCCCCCAGTACTACATACTCATTATCATTTAAAATTTATTATTTAATACTTTTTCCATAAGTTTAAAATCATTTCAAAAATTTATAAGTTAAAAAAATAGGAATCTATTCAACAAGCTATCCCCTTTCTTTCTCTCTTTTTTTTTTTTTAAAGGAAAGGTACAGGCGGGAACTAAGGCCAGTAGGCAGGCAGGCAGGCAGAAAGAAGAGAAAGAAACGTTTTATTTTGCTTACTTGTCCACCTTAGGTGCTTCCCTGGGTCCCAGGTCTTGAGCAGGGATGTTGCGCTCTGCGTGGAGTCTACTGGCGGACTCAACCACGAGGCCGCCACCGTGTACTACCGTGACCTTTCTGGGTTCTTTGAGTTGGGTTTGGTTTTTTTTTTTTTATTTTGGGGTGGTTGTTTTTTTTAAAGGAAAGGTGAAGTCCTTTTTTTTTCAGTTAGTTGTTCACACTGGCGGTTTCCCCACCGGACACGGAACTTGAACCCAGGGGTATGTGGCTTGGGCTCCTTTGGAGGCGACTAACCCATCTACTGCTCCACCAGGGCCTGCCTACAACCCCCTTTCCAATGCCACTCCCCAAAGGTAATGATGGCCTACAACTAGGAGCACATCCTTCCAGACATTTTCTCCCCCTCAAATAAGATCAAAGCGTCTTCCATCACTGCTTAATATATGACGGACACTCCCTATCAGCTCACTTACAGCAACTTCCTTAAATAGGAAACCATTTCCAAGGAGTAAAGTCTTAGAAGTAGAAATGATGCATCTGAAAGTATGCAAATTTTTTAAAGTAATACATACTACCAAAGTGTTTTTCCAAAAGATTGCACTAATTTACACTCCTCACCTAAGCAAGAGTGACAATCTTTTTTCCCAAACCTTTTCCCAAACCAGTTTTCCCAAAACTGGATGCTATCAACCTAAGCAAAAACGGTTTCATGGTTGTTTTTAATCCACACTTATCTGACTATTAATGAGGTTAAGCATTGTTTTATGTATGTATGTATGTATATATATATAAATATATTATGTGTGTGGATGTGTGTGAATTAACTATTAATAAACTTTGCCTATATTTCTATTGGATTATTTTTTCCTCTTGGTTTCTAAGAGTTCATGCCTATAACTATTTGCCTTATTTATTTTGTCATCTGCATTTTACCTTGGTTTATGGCATCTTTTTTCCTTACAAAAGTATGTTTTATAAGGTTAGATCAATATTTTACTTTACGGTTTTTAAGTTTTATTAAATTCGGCAAAGTCTTTCCCACTCCAAAGTTATTTTTAAAGTTAATCATATATATGTATTTATCTTAACATCTATTGTTTTAAATCTCTAAATGAATTCAGTATTTAAATGGATTTACTTTTGTGAATGGTGTGAGGCAGACACCTCATTTTTTTCCTAACTGAGCACCTCACTGTTCCAACAGACTATTACAATTTTATCGATCACTCAATTCCTACCTTCACAATGGAACCATTTCTGGACTTCCTATTCCTGATCCAAAGTGATATATTTTGAAGTCTGACTGAACAATACATTTCAAAATGTGTTGCCTGGAGTGCCCTGGTGACTTAAGACTTAAGAGTTAAGTTAGCCAGACAGTCCACATACATCCCAAGCGCCAGGGGGACACAACCAAGATAAACAACTAAATAAGTAAAGTGCTTCTTCCTCCTCTCGCTTCCTACCTGCCTGTTTCTTACCTTCTTTCCTGTCTGCACCTTTCTTTAAAAACAAACAAACAAGAAAAAGAGTAGTGCCTATTAGTATAAATCTATTTTTCCCAGGTAAACTTTACCATTTTGTAAAAATTAAATGAAGTTAACGGGCTGGTTAAACTAATTAAGTCTCATGATCTCTTAGTTTTGTTTAGGCATTGGGACACCAACCTTTGGCCAGTGAATACCTGTACTTCCCGGTGATTCGCAGCCTACAAGGAAAACTCAGACTTCATGGAGTTTTGTTTAAATTTACAAATCTCTCAGCAAAAACTACAATTCTACCAAAAGACCTGAATGGCCTCTTTGTGACTCAACCAATAAATGTTCTGAATCTTTCCTCATCTTCTCCCCAGTTTTTACCCACTGGGCTCAGATCTTCTGGAGCTGTGGATTCCCATGCTGAATCAGAGTAAAGTGGATTTATTAGCAAGATGACAAGCCAAAGGATGTTGTACTTTGATAGGTGCTTTCAGGAAGCTTTGCTGGTCTCTCACATACTGTGGTAGCCTAACAGAGTCAGAAGTCTTTTGGTATTTCATAATTCACATTCACCTAATACCACTATTGCAAAGGGAAATATTGGGGTGTGATAGAAATAATATGGCATTGGCATGACCTGGTAGAATAGCGGTTTAGTCAGCTGCCTTCAGCCAGTGCAGTCCACATACATCTCGAGGCCAAGGGTTTGAGACCTGGGCCCAGGGAAAGCAACCAGAATGAACAACTAAATAAAATGGATAAAGTAGTTCTTCCTTCTCTCTCTTCCTGCCTCCCTGCCTCTGCTCACCTTCATTCTTGCCTGCACCTTTCCTTTAAAAAATAAAAAGAAAGCATATGAGATTGAAAGTCAAGAGACCTGAATTTTAGCTCCCTTTCTACTTCTAGTTGCTGTGGGGTTCAGATTAAGTTATTCTGTGTCTCCCGGAGTCTTGGTTGCCTCATTTGTAAAATGAGATTATTGGACTAAAATAGTCATTACTAACCTGTCTTTCCACCATGGGTGACCCTTTAAGAACCTGAAACCGTCCAGCATGCCCTGCTGGAGTGGCAGTTTGGTCCTCTGCCTCCAGCCAAGAGGTGGTCCACATACATCCAAGGACTTGGATTCGAATCCCAGGGCTTGGGGAACAACCAAGATGAACAACTAAATAAAAATAAATAAAAGTGCTTCTTTCTCCTCTTTCTGCCTGCCTGCCTCTGCTTACCTTCATTCCTGCCTACATCTTTCCTTTAAAAAAAACTTAAAGCTGTGGATTCTATCCCGCAAAATAATACACTTTGCACATGAGAATGAATCATATATTTGCAAGAGGTTCACAGACTTCCTAAAGCCTATCTCTGCATTCCTAAGGTCAAGACCTCTGCGACCAAACACTGCTTTTAAAAATAACAGAGATTACAAAAGAAATTGTTCTGAATCACAAAACCTTCAGCAAACTTGAAACTTACAGAATTAAAATCATCTCCTCTGCAGGCACTAGAAGGAAAGAACAGTTACTTAGAAAAATAAATGAATTTACCAATAAGAGTTTCCCTTGATGGAGGCTGGGTTAAGCCCTTTACATACAATTACAAGGGAGTGGCTTAGAGCTCCCATTCCCACACTGGACTGCCCAGTTCAAATCTTGCCTCCATCATTTACTAGTTGTCTAAACTGAGCTCTGTGCCTCAGTTTCTTCATCTGTTAAAAAAAACAGGAGCTAAAAAGAAAGAAAGAAATAGGAGGGGGTGCAGGGGATAAAAATAGTACCTAGTTCAAGAATTGTGTGTATATATATACATATATGTATATATATACTTGGAAAAGGGCATGGTATACTCTAAACACTGAATAATTATTAGATGAAATCTCGGAATTTGCTGGGTGGTTAAAATTGTGAACTGAAGCATTTAGGGAAGTCATAACTACACAGATGCCTTAGTTTTCCTAGATGTAAACACAATCTGCTTCATAAGTGTGTTGTGAGGATTAATGAGAATACCAACTAAACACTGTTACAGTGCCTAGCACATAATAAGTGCTCAATAAAAGTCAGTTATTGTTATTAACCATTATTAAGATTGTCATTAACAATTTTTAATTTCTAAAAAAAAGTTAAGTCAAGCTTAGGTTAAGTGTTCTATGAATAATACCTCAGCAAATGACTGTGCCAAGATTTCAACTCTCATGAGTCTGAAACCAGAAGTTGTAACCACTACCCTATACAATCGCTTCTTTGAACAGGGCTTAGAGAACATAAAAGATGAGTCGTGCCTACTAGGTTGCCAAAAGAAACAGGTTAGTGTCCAAACTTTCAGACATTCTCCATGGAGGTGTATCATCACTTTGGCCCAAAACCGTTCATTACCACTCACTCTTAGGAAAAAAAAGACTGCAAAGGCTGGACCCTGATTCAACCAGTTTTAAGTCCTTCACAAGTGGTGGTTAATCCAGAGCCCTGACACAGAAACAGGAGGAAGTCATTTCCCACAATAGCTAACTCACAAAGTGAACCCACTAAAATGAAAGTGGAGATCCTAAGAGTGAGAAAAGATAGTGTTCCAAAGTCACATAGATTTGCTGCAGAACATAAACATTAGTCTTTAATTGGTAGTTGTTTATTTGGAAAAAAAAAAAAAAGAAGATATTTATTTATATTTTTAGATACCCATTTCCAGGCAGCTGCCTAGTTAATAAAATACGGGGAAATTCCTACCACAGCCCAGAGAGGTGAGAAGAGCGGCCAAGTGCCAGTCTATAGAGTCGCAGGGTCGCCGGGCAAGTCCCCTCGCCTTCAACACCAATTCCCTCACCAGTGAAACAGTAACCTCAATAGTGAAAATGAAAGGAGCTGGCAGGAGAAAAGGATGATTGGCTAAATACAAGTCAATGCTCATCACATTTCTTCCCATCTTCATAGATTTACTTCTACCTGTATTTTATTTCTGTATCTTTACTCAAAAAGACCTCATTCACCAATTTTAAATCTAGCATTCTTTAAAAAAAATTGTAAAAAGCCTTAGGAACAGGCATCATTGGAAGTGATGGCAGAAGGAGCAGGAGGTCCTCACCTCAACCTACTCTCAGAGTAATGATGGAGGGGGCAGTTCTTACAGGCTCACCTAGCCCACCCAGGTTAGCCCACTGCGGTGGGGGGGCGGGTAGAGTGGGGAAGGTGGAGTGGGGGATGGACTACCTCGGCTCTTCCGCTCCACTGCGGAGGGTGGGGGTCCGGGGTAGGAGCGGGGTGGCGGGGTGGGGGATATGGGAACTCTGCAATCAGAATCAGCATTCCCCCAGAATCCAGGACAGCTTCTGCTCCCATCTGGCTGAATGTGTCCCATCCCTGGGTCTTAGTTTCCCCGTCCATAAAATGAAAAGTCAGAACCAGAGCACATGAAAGCTTTCTCCGTGCTCGAAATTTCTTCACTTCATTCATCTCACACATAAAAGTGTCTTGCAGAAATAGCCCTTCCCTTTCGAGCAGGGCATGTTGCTCTATGTCCCGGTGGCCATGCCCCTCATACACCGTGTTACCTGACAGAAGTATCATGCATCAGAACTGAACACCGGGCTGTTGCTTTCCCGTGGCACGAAACCTGGCCGATCAGTAGACGTGGATTTTCACTCGGGCCTTTTCCCTCATTCCTACAATCCCACATGCCTTATCCCCTCCCAATTTCTCAACTCAACGCCACCATTTCAGTAGTTGAAAAATACCCACCAAACCTGGCCTGGGCTAAGGTGCCACGGGCACTTTTTCTGGCACCCAGGAACACCTCTGCCCCACCCTCTCACTAGGCCGTCTTTTTAGCCGTGAATCCCTGGATCAACACGTCCCTAGCTCTCCCCCGAGCAAGAAGCCATCCATTTCTTCCTCCCCGCCCACCTCGGCTGGAAAGGAAGCATCTCCAGGCTTCCAGCCCTAGGAGACTCAAGCCTCTTCCCCGCCCGCACCTGGGCGCAGCAGGAAGAACCCCACGCCTCTAGAAGGGAAAGGGCGGCTGGCTTGCCCCCCGGACACGATCTTCACCCCAGCGGCACAGGGGAGGCCTCCCTGGCAGGTCTCTGGTCACTTACCCCAAGCTCCTCCGGCTAGGACTGGGGAGGGCTGGGCCGGTCGTCAGGCGGACTGCAGAGTTTGCTGACTCAAAGGCGCGGCGCGGCGGCTGCAGCGGCGGCGAGCACCCGGGAGCGCACACGAGCGCAACGCCGCGCTCCCCCGCGCACGCTGCGGTCCCGCGCCCGCGCTCGGCGCCCGCAACCTTCTGGGCACAGCTAATGCACAACCTGCGGGCGCGGCCTTCCGCCGCCGACCGCGCCCCGCCCGCCGCTCTCCCGCCCCGGGCAAGGGTGACTGACCCTTGGCTAGTGCAGCTGGGGCAAGTGGTGAGCCGCCCGGGGGCGCTGCAGCGCTCGGGAGCCGAATTCCCCCTTTTTTGCGAGGCTGAAATCAAACTAGGAACGCAATACCCCCACTTTCCCAAACTCTGAGGCTGCAGATGATGCGCGAGCGGCACCTTTGGGAAGCACCACTTGAAAATCACCTTAATTTTCCTAATCCGGTTGCTTATGTTTAGGAGACGACTGATGAAGCGAGATGGGGCGGGTAGATGATATAAACAAGAATAAGATCTAGGTAATGGGCACATGGTATATTTAGTGTAAAATTCGTTCGCCTCTTCTGTGTTTGATGCCGTTCATAATAAAATGGCGGGGGTGGGGGGGGGTTTGGGGGGGGCGAAATGAGATCTGTCATGGGCCCTGAATCAGTAAACCAAAGGGGCCCCGAACCAGCTGTTTGCACAGAAGAGCGCAGTGTCATGAAACTGCTAGTGGGTACCTAAATGACAGAATAATAATGTAGCCTAATATTTCATTTTTCAAGCACTAACTTTCCTTTAGACACAGTCAATGGCCACTATCATTCAGGGCCATTCCAGGCCTTCCTGGAAATGTCTGTGCCTCCTTTCCACACCTAAACTGACTTTGCATAACAAAATTTCTAAATTTGGAACACCGAGATACTTTGACATCATCAAACCTGAAGTGGCATTGATGCATCTGGAATCACTGGCATTTAGTTTCCTGAAACTGCACCTCAGTCTTAACTCACCAGTGATCGCCAACGTGATCACTTTTGAGGATTAAATTAAAGTACCTTTTTCAAATCCTTGTCACTATGCTCGACAAAACATTGACTAAGTAACAAAATGCAGCGTATGTTCGAGATCCTAAGTCTGCACAATTAAAATCTTTCGAAGTTTATTGTCAAGAGCACGACTTTACAACTTTGAACAGAACAGCAAACAATATTTAAAATCTGTAAGAAGTAATTTAAATATTTGTCAGAAGCAGGCTGAGCATATATACCATTTAATCAGGACAGTACCTTTTTTTTTCCGTATTATTTTCATATTTCCCAATCGTCCCATAGTTGCAATATAATTGTCAATTTTGTCCCATTTTTAATAAACCAGGACTATCTTTAACGTGGGCTAAAAGGGGCAGTTGAGTTGCCCGGGGTTCAGTCTGTTGAGGAGCCCAAAAGCAGCTGCCCCTTTTCCCGGGGTTTGTACCCTATTAATATCAAAGCTTTTTTTTTTTCTAAACGCTATAACAAATTTATTCAGTCTTATCCAACTCAATCACAAAAATTGATTTCCTAAATTCCTTTTTGCATTTAATTTTTGTCCTATATCTTTAGATAATCTGCTTCACTTTGAAATAAAATTACTTGTTTTCCTCTACAAAAATATGTCTTCTTCATTTTTTATATGTTCTCTTACTAAAAGCATACATCTTACTGGCGCCTTGGTGGCTTAGTGGTTTAGTCCACGGTGGCAGGAGGGGGTGGGGTGCATGGGAGTTTGGGGGGAAAACAACCAACATGAACAACTAAATGAAATAAAAATAAAATAATTCTTACTCTTCTCTCTTTGTGCCTGCAACTTTCCTTTTTAAAAAAATCTCACTTTTCTTATATATAGGGATGTTTCCTTTATTATTAATAGTAGCTTTACATTAATTAGACTTCTTAATCCTTAGGAATCTTAATTTCTAGTGAAAACTGAAAAGTAAACAATTGTGACCTGTTATATCAGAATTCTTTAGATTGGCAAATCTATGAATATGTTACGTAAACTAGAAACCTAAGCTTCCTCATGATATAAAATTGTTAACATGGCACAAGATATACTTACTGATAAACCCAAATATCTTTAATTCTTCTCTAGTAAGAAGTCAAAATTAATAAAATAATGTTCAGTAATTAGTTTCAGTATTTTATCTTGCTTGGAAATAATCTAGACATTCAATGAATTTCCATCATTTAACTTTAAATCCAAAACTCTAAGAGTGTAAATTACAAAATAAAAACCCATTTTTAGAAACTACTGTTAAGGTCACAAACATAACTGTTACTGAAAAATGTATCCAAAAACATTTATCCTATCTACATATGTTCAAATCTTAAATCTATAGACTATTTCTCACTGACAAACTTTGCAACAAATAATATGAGCTTATTTTGATTAATAAACCTAGGTAGACTAAAATGCCACATTTGTATTATAGCCAATGCTGCTAATTCTAAAGATATGCCTATTTTATTAAACCAACAAACTTGAGCTATCATTTATTTACTAATAATTACCCTAAACAATGTTTACTTAGAAAATACTTGGGTTAATTTTTCTAAAAATTTGAATATTTAGAAAAAAATTTCTATTAAGTGCTCATCTTAAACCAATCAAAAATTAATTTTGACAATGTCATCAAGAGGTAAAAAATATATACATTCATTCATAATATATATGATGGGGGCACATAAAACATACAAACAGGTACAAATAGAGATCTTAGCTTTTGTTTACAATTTTAGTTATAAGTCAGTTACAATATGAGAGTCACTCATTTTTATTTGTTTTGTTTTTTTTAAAGGAAAGGTGCAGGCGGAAATGAAGGCAAGTAGACAGGCAGACTGAAAGAGAGAGGAAAAAGTATCCCATTCTATTTTTTATTACTCCCTTTCATTCCTGTCAATCCCTTTCCTTTAAAATATAGAAAAAGAAAGATTTAAATAATTCCTGTGAACTGACAATGGACCCTAGCTGCAAATGGAATTCTACCCACATTTCTATGGACCATTTTTGTGGGGCCCCAACCTAATGACCACCAAGTCAAGTTCTCGGGAAAACATGAAAGCAGTTGATATCCTTGGGAGAGCAATGGATCTGGGTGAAATTTTTTTTTCTTTCCACTGAGTGCTCTATACACAGAGACCTGAGAGCTGAGTCTGGTAAAGGTGCTCAAAGGAAACATATACAATGAAAGAATTTTATAGGCAGAAGGAAGAGAGAAAAGGTAAATATAGAATTGGCTGTGGCAAGGTCATCTTCCTTTAGATAAAAGCACGGGTCTGTCACGTAGATGACCAGGTAATTTCACAGTGGGTTAAGATTCCGTTCCAGTTGCTGAAAAGCCTGGTACTGATAACAATTCAACATTCATTCTACTTTTCTATTCTCCCTCTGAAGCAGGTTAGCACTGAAGGTGGTAGGAAAAGCTGGCAGGTGTGTTCAGGTCTTTGTTTCTTCTCTTCTCTCTTCCCCTCCTTCACTTGCTCCACCTCTTTTCTTCAGTATCCGTAACTTGAAGCGACTTTGCACAACTGGGTATCAGACTGGAGCCACAGATAAAGAATCTACATTGTTCTTACTGAAACACAGCACGGAATTAACATTAAATAAAACAAACCTAAATGAAAAAAGAAAGATGCCCGTTCCATGGTACACCCTGGTGGAGTAGTGGTTTGGTCCTCCAGATCCAGCCAGGTGCTTTTTATCTTGGGGCTCGGAAACAACCAAAATGAAGAACTAAATGAAAAATAATTCTTTCTCTTCTCTCTTCTTGTCTACCTACCTACTTGTCTTCTTTCCTACCTGAACTTTCTCTTAAAAAAAAAGAAGAAGATCCCATTCCAGGGAGGGGCTGAAACTGTAACTAAATTAGGTATTAAGTCTCAACCTAGTGATGTTGGCCTCAGCATAAGTGACTCCATTTGAGGCCTATTGTCTCATTTCTTTCAACAAACCTAATGTGTTTTATCAAAATACCTCTCTTACGTACCCCCTCCTTGCAAAAGATACTGAAAAAAAGTTGCGAGCCTACTTTGCGAGATTTAGACTTTTCATCCACCTATTTGGTGAAGGAAAGTGAAGGAAGCAGCATTTCAAATTTTCAAACCTACCTAAGAACTAACAGAATTAAATGGATGAGGTCTCCCAGGGAACTAAAAGCCATTAACTTCTCCTGAGTCAGTCAGCACAGTGGACCAGCAAACGGACCTTTGGAGAAACAGTGGGTGCAATGGGGCCACTGCCCAGAACCCTGGAAAGTTTCACAGAATGTCCTTCCTCTGCTTGCCTCTAACTGCCTCTTATCACTTATTACTTTATTCATCTACTTCTTTATTGATTACTCATCAGTCTTCTACTTCTTTATTCCAACAATATATAAATAATATATAATATATAAAAGCCCATCCCCTCCCCATGCCCAGTCGGGGTATAGATCCAATTCTCTGCGTACCCATGAGATGTTGTCCCCTTGCTCTCTTTCTCTCTAATAAACTTTCTGAGTTGCACCATTTTGAAACACCTCAAGAATTCTTTTTTGGTCATTCACCACTGAGACCCAACTCCCTGCATCATACTGCCCCCTTGATTGTTTAATTTTTGTAAGTAAACAACTATTCTTTCAGTTAACCCCAAACCTTCAAAGTTTGATCCACTCTCTTCCTCTGATTCATTCAGACCCAAGTCATATGCACTCTGTTGTCTTGGGGTATTTCACCTATTTTCATTCTGCTCAAACATTCAATGCCACCCAGTGCTTGGCCATCCCCTCAAAATAGTTCAACAAAAGCTAACATATGGCTAGTTATGCTTATTTTTAGGAAACTCCTGTTGCTATGTAGTGAGTCAGCCCTGAGCCGGGAAGCAGGAGGTAAAGGAATAGAGGCAGTCCTCCAATCAAAAAGGCAGTAGACCATGAATGGTGCCGATCTGATGTCCTCCAATAAAAGGGAAACACCAGGAGGCCCCAGGTTGGGTCGGGGCTACCAGACTCCTTAAAAACCTCAGCTCAAAGCACCTCATGGTCAGTTCCCCTCTTGGAATATGGCCCAAATTTATCCTGTCTCTTAAATGGTCCACGATCTTCAATAAATCTCACTTGCTTTTGCTTTCAAATAGCTGTGTTGATTTCTTCACTTCCAGAATACCGCCCCTCCCTAAATCTTCTGAAAATCCACTGGCAATTTACAAAGGACAACGGAATTTACAACCACAGATTAGGAAATGATGGCAGATGGACTATCTCTGCTCTAGAAAGTGCTCTTGCAAAACTATGGAAACTAACCAAACAAGATGGTGGCAAAGAAGAGACAAAGGTCAAGAAGAATGCTCTTAAATCCCCAGCCTTTCTCACCATGACAGCTCCATTCCAGACCAAATTAAAACTGGAAGTAGATGCAATCCCCTGGTCCTAGGACTCTCCACCCTTTTTTCTAGAAGTCTACAGATGTCAGATATAAACATGGCTCCTTTCTTCTTCATTTGCAAAATCATATAACCTAGTCTCCAAATGCCTGGAACAGAGAAGACCTTTTGAGCCTGGGTGCGGAGGCGGGGGAGCGGGGTGGTGGTGGTGATGGTGGTATCAAAGAAAAAGTACCTTCGTATCTCTAAGGTTCTTTACAGGCAAAAAGAATGAACAAATTAACGTTGGTAAGAGAAAAGTCCAAATTTAATAGCATGTATGGAGAGTATACATGGCATTAAATTCTCAGGTAGCTGGACTAACCCATGTGTTACGTGTTGACCTGAGGCATGGAAAGGGGACCTGTGGTGTGGGGGAGAAACTAGAGGGTTACCAGTGTACAGGAGACGGGCTTCTTAGAGAAAACTGTTTATAGATAGACTGTCAATGGAGTTAAAACCTTCCCAAATGACATTCTTCAAGAGAATAGAGACAAAAGACCATTTCTGAATTAGGATAGAGGCCCAGGAAGTGGCAGATGGTTTTAAGGGAAGATTAAAGGTTTAGAAGACAAGGAGCTCTTCCTTTCCTTCTGGAGCTGCCCTCCACTGAACTTGGCTCTTTATGTCACAGTGGGGCATGTACAAGAGACCGGTTCTCAGAGATTTGGGTGTTCTGTTTAACCTCTGAAAGCAAAGCTCCCCTCTCCCTCTTTGACCAAAGTATACATTCCTTTATCTATTTCTGCTTGTGGCCTTCAATCTTTAGGAGTGTGGGAAAAAAACTTAGATACATTGGCAAGACCAACCCTCAGAATCCTACAATAACTTCTTAAAAGTGATCTGGTTTGGTAGCTTTCAAATGTTTTTGGCATCAGGATCCTTTAAATGAGCCCACTTACAAAATAAAGAAAATCAGTATTCATTACTATACACTTATTTGAAGAATTTAATTTCATAAAATTTGTTTACAGAAAGAAATCAATGACCACCGGAAGCTGCTTTGTTGAACATGATATGATCTCTTCCGTGATTTCAATAATTTGCTAGGATGGCTCAGAGAACTTGAGGAAACACTGTGTTAATGATTTGTTATAGACTAAATGATACGACAAATGAGCACGATGAGCAGCCAGATGGAGAGGTACACTGGTCATCTGAAGGGTCCAGTGCAGGCATTTCTCTATCCATGGAATTGGAGTGTACCCTCCTGGCATGCACATGTGTTCACTAACCCAGACGCTCTCTGAATCCTTATTTGGGGGATTTTTATAGAGACTTCATCACACAAGCATGCTTGATCATTAACTCTGGCTTCAGTCCCTCTTCCTGGAGGATGCGGGTATGGAATGAAAGTTCCAGGCTTCTAATCCTGGTTTGATCTTTCTGAGCCAGCCCTCATTCTGAAGGGGAAGCTACGTAGAGACCCATCAAAGCTGTGCCTTTAGAACAAAAGACACTCCAAGAGGATCTTGGATATTCCAAAAGATTTTTGAGGGCTGTGTTAGGAAGCATTAGTTTGTTCCTAGTGTTCTTATTACTTAGGAAATTATAAGGATTTTAGGAGCTCTGTGTCAGGAACTGGGGACAGAGACAATAGATCGATAGGTAGATTATACATAGATACATATAGAGATATCCCCCACAGGATTCATCTATAGGATGCATGCTACAGTGATGTCCTGTCTATTCTGCTTTATCAAAGCAGCTCCTTTCCTAAAAAAAAAAAAGGAAAGAAAACAAAGGCCCAAAATTGAGTATTTATCATCAACAACCAGCATTTTAAAGCATCAGTTTCAATGGTGAATTTTATTATTATATTATTAACTAAAAATAGTATATTGGTTAAGATGATCAAAAATAAACCAAACAAGGTTAGCATTACTGAGCATATCTTGAACATAAGCCCAGTCCTAAATCTTCTAATTCTAGGCCTTTGATATAAATTTCAGGATGGCATATTTAATGCTGATGGTGAGAAAAAAAAAACAAAGGATGAATGAAGAGAAGTCACCCTCTTGGATGGAGGCCCTGAGAATCTTGCTCTGCATATAATGAAGCATTTATTTTCCACACAAGTTATGGTTGCATTACAATCAATAGCCGTTTGGAGGTAGCAGAACACAGGGGTTAAAGTTCTAGAACCAAAAGCTCAATTGTAATCCCAAAGCTTTTTCTAGTAGTTAGATGACCTTGGGCAAATCATTTTATCTCTCCAAGCTTCTGTTTTCTTACTTAGAAGGGCTCCAAGAAAAAAGACACCTTTCGAACTGCTTCCTAGCTGCAAAGTACTTCCTGAAGTTCCACCCTTGAGCCTCCGGTCCCTGTGGGGACTGACGCTCTTCTGAAGGACTAAGGGAGTTTTTTGCTGGGTTTTGTGCCCCACTAAAGCCAGTTCCCTGCTCTCTTCTCTGTGGGCTTTTAGGACTGTGGACTGGGCCCACGGGTCTCTATCCTTGGGCCTTGCTGTCTGTGATTGTGACTCTGGGGAAAACCTCTGGATTCCCTGTTCCAACTTCAACCCTATGGGCTGTACTCAACACAGGCCTCACCTGAAAGCTTCAACAAATCCAACGCAGCTAAAGGATGTCCAGCATTCCAGACCAAGACACAGGTCCGTTATGTATAACTTGATACCCTAGCGCAAGCCTTTTACATCAGGAGAGTAATCCATAGAAATAAGAACCATCATGACAAAAAAGATAGAGAAAATAGGAAGCAGTTCCAAACAGAATTCATGGAGATAAAGAACGTAACACATAATAACTGAGAAAAGAACGCAAAATAGGAGCACAACAGTAGGCTGGAAGAAAGCTCCGATGGAATCAGTAAACGAGAAGATAGGGGAGAAGAATGCACTTAAACAGAGCAGCAAAGAAAACAAATTAAAAAAAAAGACAGTATATGAGACCTATATGGTAACATCAAGAGAGACAATATTTGCATCATGGGGGTCTAAGAAAGAGGAAAGAAAGAGAAGTGGGTAGAAACTATATCTGAAGGAATAACATCTGAAAATTTTCCTAAAATGAGAAAGCAGACTTCCAGGTGCAGGAAGCTCAAAGAATTACAAGCAAAAGAAATCCAAACAGGCCTACACTAAGACACATTTTTGTTAAAATGTTAAAAACAAAAAACGAAGCAAAAACACACAACAAGATACAGAGAGAATCTTAAAAGCAGCTAGAGAAAAATGATTTACATGTACAGGAGCCCCTGTAAGACTGATGGTGAATTTCTCAGTTGAAACTTTATGGACCAGAAAGGAATGGCATGATATATTCAAAGTGCTGAAAAAAAAGGATTGCCAACCAAAGATACTTTACTGTGCTAGGCTATCACCTAGAATTGAAGGAATAATAAAGAATTTTACAGACAAGCAAAAGTTAAAGCAATGCCTCACCACAAAGCCTGCTTTATAAGAAATACTAAAGGAAGCTCTATAAAATGGAAATAAACTCCACATAATAGTAGAAAGACATCAAAAATAAAGGTAAGGAAGAGGTGAATAAAAATGTGGACTGTTAGAATGAGCTTAAGGATAACTTGCTTTCATATAAAAGCAGGTTATAAGCATAGAAACTTTTATGTAAACCCCAGGGTAATGTCAAAACATAACTCTGGAGGAGGCGGGGAAGAAAAGAAAAAGAGAAACCAATTACAGCATAAAGGCTTTCAAATCACCTAGAAGAAAAGGGAAGAACAAAGATACTGTCTGCAACAACACCCAGAAAAAGAATTAAGAAAATGGCAATAAACAGTACATGCCAATAATTACCCTAAATGTCAATGGATTGAGCACACCAATCCACAGGCATAGTCTTTAGGATGGAGAGAGGGATGAGAAGAAAGAAAAAAAGAAAGAATGAAGCAAGTTGAAAGGGAAAAAAAGGGAGGGAAAAGCCCAGCTGGTCATAAAGTGTATCCTAAAGTGTATTGACTATATTTCTTATTTTCTGTGTTCTTGATGCACTGACATTTGGGGCCTTGATCTGAGAGAAACTGTCCGTGGTAGGACAAGTGAATTCCTAAAGATTGCAAACAACCTCCCTGCAAGGATACCTCTGACCTACAAACCAACCCATCCCAAAGGTCACAACCCCAACCATTTCCTTTATCAAATTCTCACACATCAAACCAGTTTTATTCTTGCCCTAAATCACTCCAGGACCAAGCACTGAACGAGAACAGCCTCTATAGCCAGAGCCTGCAGGAACTACTCAAACTATGCAATTCTAAATTTAATCAATGCTTTACCCAACCCTTCTCTTGAAAATCCCAGTAAGGACTCTGGGCCACACTCTGCCCTTTGCTGGCTGTTGCCGGTTCTTCTCCACAGGCCTATGGGTGGTGTGACACACTGCCTGTATCTAGGGATCTGTGAGTACAAACTTCTCCCTTCATGACAACCATGCTGACTTAGCACACCTGATTAAAACGTATCTCAGGTATGTTCTTAACACATAGGAGTCACTTTTTCTTTTCCCCATAGAAATACATCTGCGGCTACATAAGAGCATTGAGTAGAGAAAAGAAGAAAGATAGGATCCATGAATTTGTTCCAATAATATCTATTCCATAAAGCAAAAGGAAACTTGTACTAAAAATACTCCTCAGTTACACTCTTGTGGCCTAGAGTCTAAGCCCGCTGTTTCCAACCAAGCACAGTTCACATGTATCCCAAGAACCCAGGTTTGTGACACAGGGCCAGGAGGAACAACAAATATGAGCAACTAAATAAAATGAATAAAATGCTTCTTCCTCCTCTCTCTTAAAGATACCAACAACAAAAATCCCACTAATTTTATTAATGGAAAACCGAAAGCCCTTATCTTGGCTTTAGGACAAAAAGATGAGGCACTCAAAGAAAGGATTTTTTTTTTTTCCTCTTCTTTATAAGCTACAGCTTGGGTGCAACTGGTGGAGTAGTGGTTAGGTCAGTGCCTCCAAAGGAGTGCAGTCCATGTACATCCCAAGGACCTGGGTCCATGTCCTGGGTTGGAACAGCCAATGTGAACAACTAAATACAAATAAAATAAAACGCTTCTTCCTTCTCTCTCTGCCTTCCTGCCCACTAGCTTGCATTTCAGCTTGCTCCTTTCCTTAAAAAAAATTAAAAAAAAGCAAGGTGCACCTTGATCAAGTCCTAAAGAGATTGAAGCTTGGTTCCAAAGTTTTACAAAAATTTTCTATGCAGAGAACCTGTTTCAGTTTCCAGCTGAGAGGCAATGAAATTAACAATAGAAATGTTCATTTTATTCTTGTTATCAATGCAAGTAGCATTTAATTGTGTGAGGCAGCTATGAGACAAAGTTAATCACAGTTTGTCCTGTTCCCAAGATTCATTTGGAATATTTATCTTTCTTCAGTCTGACTATTTGTGACTCACCTTTCCTGGAAATTAGTGCAGATCAGATGAAGTCAGTCACAGAACGTCCTGGAGTATTTCTCCTATACAGATATTAATGTACTTCAGGTATATGTGAGTTCCCTATGTTCTTAAACATCACCTCCATGCCTAATTACTTTTATGTATTTTCTAAAGGTAATAGGGAGGCAGGAAGAGAGAGGAAGAAGCACCTTATTGCTATTTAATTTTTATTTAGTGTTCACATTGGTTGCTCCCCCTGGACCCAGGCCACAAATCCAGGTCCTGGGGAGATACATGAACTGTGCTCCTCTGGAGGTGGCTGACCTAACTGCTACTTTACCAGGGTGTACCAGCCTAATTATTTTTAAAAGTATATTGAAATATTTCTTATTGTTCTCTACAATTCCCTGTCCGTAAGAAGGGAACCCAGAACCACAGATTATCATAATTCTCTACTTAGCCCTTGCTGTGTTTTGTATTTATCTTTTTAAAGTTTGTTCATTCATTCCATGAGTGTTTGTTGGGTACTACAAGCTTGTTTGTTCATCAGATTTTGTCCCTTTTCTCATGACGCTAACAGTCTAATAAGAAAGATGGATGTTAATCCACAAAAATTAATAACTAACTGTAATCTGTGTTAAGTGCTGTGAAGAAAAAGTACTGAATGTTACAATAATAAAAACCAAAAGACGTAACTGAGGGAATCAAGAAAAGTAATACAAAATAGGATTTGATATGAGAACTGGAAAGATAGGGAAAGAATCTGAAAAGGTAGGGGGAAGAAATGTTTCAGGCATTTGGAATAGCATGTGCAACGGCCCCGTGACTGAAGCACAGGGCAGGAAATGACAGTAAGAGATGATGTTACAGAGGTAGAGTACAGATTATACAGAGGTGTGTAGCTAGGCTAGGGGCTTGGGGCTAAATCTTAAAATGTCAAGTAGATAGTGAGAGGTTTTAGAGCAAGAAGATTGTCAGTTTTCTATTTTGAGATCACTGAGTATTTAGAATGGGGATGGAAGGAGAAGGGGAAGAATGAATGAAGACAGATTTTAAGAAGCTATTGCACATGCTTATGTGGGAGATGATGGTGTCTGCCCTATGGTATTGGCCTTGAATGCGGAGAACATGGAAAGTTGTGAAAAGGATTTAGAAGTAAAATTGGCACACCCTGGCCATCGGGCTGGGCCATTGGTGATGTGAAGACCAAGGATAGGATTTGAGAGCTAGGCCAGGGGAAAGAACCAAAAATAAATAAACAAATAGAAAGCATAGCTGACAGTGTTGGCTGACTCTAAGAGGTTTGCTTAGCAATAATCTTAAAAAAGATTACAATTCTTCTAATGCTTGAGAAGTAGTTAGAGTAGTAGTAGTTAGTAGTAGTTGGTCAACTGCCTCTCACTTAAGCACAGTCCACATATATCCCAAGGACACAAGTTTGCATCCCGAGCTGGGGAGAACAAACAAGATGTACAACTAAATAAAAATAGTTTGTCTTCCTCCTCTCTTTTCCCGCCTGCTAGCCTGCTTGCCTTAATTCCTTTCCTTTAATTCCTTTAGTACCTTTCCTTTTTAAAAAAATGGAGTTGTGGAAGAAAAAATACATTCAGTTTTTAGCTCTGCTGCTTATTAGCTGTGTAGACTTTGTTCAGCAATTTCTTTGTTTAGAAAAAACCCATGTTAATACCACTGTATAAACTCAGGTGTGCAAGAAATGCCTTGACTTTAATTTTCATTTTTAACATTTAGTTTCATTTACTTACATTTTTAAAGGAATGGTTAAGGCGGGAATGAGGGAGAGCAGAGAAAGAGAAGAGAGAGAAAAGATGTATCATCTTATTTTACTTAGTCGTTCATCTTGGTTGTTCCTGGCAAGCTTGGGAAGTGAACCCAGGACCTTGGGATGTATGTAGACTGTATCCAACTGCTGCTCCACCAGGGTGTGCCCTTGACTTTGTTTAAATCAACCAGCTGGCTCTAGTTCCCCATTTACTTGACTTGTGGGAAGTTTAATCTTTTTAAAAAAATAATAATTGACTGTATTTATATGGTTCTCTAAGTAACATCATCAAGCATAAAAATATATTTCTTTAGGATACAGTTCTTTTCAGAAGTGGAATGAAATGAGTTACAGGAGAAAAGAAGGGAAAATTTCTGACTTTAAAGTGCTAGTTCATATTTTAGGTGAAGAGAGTATTGGGTCTATTTTATTTAAAATTCCATTGGACATACTTTTTGAAAAGGATGCGTAACAGCTTACCAAATGTCATTATCAGAATGTCACAACTTAACACTTTGCAACTATTTAAAATTATGAAGGAATTTAGATATTGCCTACATACATGGTAGGTTATTTTCCAAAATTATTTCAGGGAGGAAAGGAGAAAAATACAGTAGAAATTAGTTTTGGTTTTGCTGTTTCACTCTGAGCCTGAATGGGGGGAAAAAAAAAAAAAGTACCTTCAATTTGGAGGAAAAAGTCTGATGCTCTCTTGTAAGAATTCAACTGTAAAAAAAAATTACCTATTTCTTTCCTCTTGCCATCTGTCAACATCCTGGTTCTATTTTGACTTGTAATTTTAAAAGACTATTTTGAGGAGAAACCACAGTGCTGTTGTGATGAAATGTGATTTTTCCCTAGGGGACAGAGGGACAAAAAAGTCTTGTGTCCTCAAATGCTAGAATTCTGACTGTGATGCTTTAACGCAACTGTCAAAATCTGGTCTCTATGTGCAGTTCAGAACAGAAATTTTCTTCTTCACTAGTTGTAATACTCCTTAGAAGAAGACCACCACTACCACCACCAAAACTCAAACTGAACACAAAGCTCTTCTGAGTCTCCACACGTGTGATGGTTCTGTTCCCGGTTTCCCTGCCTCGGAAGCGGGTAGGGTCTAGCAGGTGGCGCTCGCAGGGCATCATGACCAAAGCAGCGCGGTCTGCGCGCTGTTGCTCGGGATCCTTGCTGCTGGTGGAGGGTCCACACACAATTTCTCCCAATGACTTATTCGCTGCCGTATAACCGGCTGTTTTGGTGAATCATGAAGTACATGGTTCCATTATCCCGACGGGGAGCTGGACGACCAGAAGAAACTACAGATCTCCCAGCCTCTTCGGAATGCTTCAAAACGAACGCTCCTCGACCAACCCTATGGAGCCAAGCCGTGTGGACCGCACGGGGTGTCCAGGACCAGGTGTCGGGTGGAGGAGGCAGTCCCCGAGGCTGCACCCGGTCCCGTAGGTGTGAGGACGAGGCAGCACCCGAGGCCCAAGAGCCACCGCTCTGGGGAGGCAGGGGGAAGTTTAATCTCAGTTATTCTTGGGGTTTCCTCTACTATGGTTAGGTAAAGATCCTGGGGTCTTATGCAGTAGTTAAGTTATCAGCAAGGCCTTGGGGTCATCAGATTATTCTGATACTGCCAAGACACCTGTTCTTTCAGCGCCAGGGCTCTGCCACTTTTGTGCCCTCCAAGGGAAAAGAATCCACTGGTAAAGCATAGAGGTTATTGGTCAAAAAGATTCTACAGGTAACATCAAGCCCCTAGGCTTCTGGGGACCCCTGAGCCTGCCAGAAAATGGAATGCTGTTACTCAGTTCGTTCAAGTAGAACTAAGAAAGGAAGTTGGTGTGTAAACAGGACGAAATACCTAGTCTGCAATCTGGAAGGGGGAGTTGGGGGTCCAAATATACTCAGGTAAAGATTTGAAGCTGGTGCCTCCTTGATTTGTGGGGGCTGGGGGTGGAGGGTACTTTTTTATTTTTAAACCACGCAGAGCAAACTTCTGCTGGCCTTTCTTGGAGAACTCACAGGCTTCCATCTAAGGAAACTTTTCTTTCCATAGGTTGACTTCTCAAAGGCACCCTCTTATTTCAATGCCTCTTGGACATTCAATATCTACATTAATGACCTTGCAAGAGTAAGGAGCACACCTCCTCAAGATGGCTGGGAGGTTATAATAGAGTTGTTCTAACCAAAAGTTCAACACATATTCTTTCTCCTTCCCTTAAGTTGCTGGAAAAGTGTGATAAGTTTCAACAAAAGAGGAAAAAATGCTCGAGACACAGCACTGTGCTGAAGATGGTAAATGAAAGGGCAGAAGGAAGTTATGTCCCACACCCCAGTGGGACAGGACCACAGGAAACAGCATGGACTGGCTCCTTTTAAGACTGAACTTAAGGTCTACCCATCAGCAAAGGAGAAATTGTTGAAAAAGGAAGGACTGAGCTAGAGCCAACATAAGATGAATCATGGCAGGTAACTTCAAGAGGCCAAGAGAGAAAAGGAAGAAAGAAAAGGAGCAGGCTATGGAATTTCTTGTCACTATCACTCTTTATCTGTGTCTCTAGTTTAGACCTAATATTATAGCCAGGGAAGAAAATGATACACTGAAGTTGTTCTCAGACTTTCTGAACTTGGGATGTTCTGGTCAGTTCGTAGGAGATGGAGAGAGACCTGCAAAGGAAAGAACACTACCACTCAGGTGAGAATTGGGCCTGAGGAATTAACCTAGAATTGGAGACTGGTCTCCATATTCTAAGCTCTAGATAATACTTTAATTCTTCCCTCTTCCGCTTCTCACCCCATTCAAGCAAAAATCAGAAATATCATTAAGTCTTCTGGCTTTGCTTCCAAAACCCTCATCCACAAAAATTAAACTACCAAGAGAAGTGGTTCCTGGGGGTCTGGCAGACAAGGTCACCAGACGTAACCCACATAAATCCCAAGGACCCAGATAGGGTGAACAACTAGATAAAACAAAATAATAATTATTATTATTTTAAGAAAAGACCCAGGCAGGAATGAAGGCAAATAGGCAGATAGGCCGGAAGAGTGAGGAGGAAGAAGCACCTCATTCTGTTTTTGTTTAAATGTTCACATTGGCTGCTTCCCTTAGACCCAGAACACTAACCCAGATCCTTGGGATGTATGTGAACTGCAATCCTTCCGAGGTGGCTGACCCAGTGTCACTCTACCAGGGTGCTTCATGGATATTATTAATATATGCAGGATTTAAAGAGGAGCTATTAGGAATTTTTCTTCCACTTCTGAAAAGTCTGAGTAGTATGCTCTGTCTTAGGCACTTTGTTGTAAGTGGGAAAGAAATTCTGGTCCTAGTTTCGAACAAATGACTGATAAATTAATTATTAGAACGCAACCTGTTTGGTGTACGCTGATGGAATAGTACTTAGGTCATCCGATTCCAGAAGAAACCAGTCTATGTATATTCCAAAGACCAGGGTTCGCATCCTGGGTCCAGGGAGAGGCACCTATGAGAACAAAATTAAAGAATAAATAAAATGCTTCTTCCTCTTCTCTCTTCCTGCTTGCCTGCCTAGTCGCCTTCATCCTTGCCTGTAACTTCCCTTTAAAAAAAAAAAAAATACAACTTATTCATAAATTAGGGGTTTCTGGTGCTTTTTACCTGCTATTTCCATTATATATGTATATAACACAATTGTGATAATCAGATATTTCAATGTCAATAACACAAATAGTCCCAATTGCTGAGAAATGAGAATGTCCTATTCCTCTTATAATCAGAAACAGAATTATAATTTTTTCCTGTATTAGCTCATAAAAAATAAGAATACCTCAGGCATGTCCTTGTGGATCAGGCAGCTGAGATGCTGGTGCGTGAACACATACAGCCTAAAACCACAGGTTTGAGACCCACAGCCAGGGTGAAAGTGTTACAAAGTAACCAATGAGATGGAAGAGACATGCCAAAGATTATGAATTTTAGGAGATTTATTAAGCCTGCGACAATAAGGAGTAAAACACTCAAATCAGATGATCCCGAACCCAAATAGCGCAGGGTGTTTATAAGTGATTATCATAAAGGGTTCACATAAGTAAGGTCATATCCTAAATGTAAGTGGTTTACATCACACCCTAAACGTCTTAAACTATCTTGTTTGACATTTAGCTTCTTCCTAGGTCTCAGCAGATTCACAGAATCCCCTCCAGCCAAGGTTTTACTGGGCGGGTCTAAGGTTTCTGTTCACGGCCAGAGGATTATCTCGAAAGCAGGGACCTGGGGACTTTGCGGTTCACTGAGTAACCCAGCAAAAATGAGGTTTCTCTAGTTCCTTGTTTCAAAAGTGAAAAAACAAAAAACAAACAATGAGCAACTAACTACAGAAATTTGTCCTCCTTTTCTTTCTCCTAAATGAAGTTTTTCTAGTTCCTTGTTTCAAAAGTAAAAAAAAAAAAAAAAAAAAAAAAAAAAAGAGCAACTAACTAAAGATATTTCATCCCCCTCTTCTTGTCTTTCTTCTTTCTTCTAAATAAACTAAAAATAACTGGAGGTGCATTTTCCTTTTCAATAGCTACTCTTCAATCAGAGCAGTGCTTCATAAGGTGAAACCCAGAATCATAAAAAGCAACTGTAATTAAACTGTTTCTTTTACGTGACCAAGATTTTATTCCCTTTCACCCTAAGGCAAGTACAAATAAAAGTCCTTGCTTAGATTGAATTAAATTACTTATTTTAAATCTCCTTACTGGATTTTAAATGACCTAAAACCAGACTGGAACTATGAGCCTAAGCAGTGTTATTTCTTTATAGCAGTACCTACCACTATCACAATAACCATGTGATAAAAGTAATAAAATGAAATATGTATGGTGTAAATGTAAATTACTAATCAGCTGTCTTCAGTCAAATCTTTTCACAGGTGGGCTAATTCTCTTAAAATACAAATTAATTCTTCTGGACAGATGAAAATAGATATGTCTATGAGTTTATTTGTATATGTATATGAGTTTAGTTGTTTCTTTTTTTAAAGCAGGTATTAACAGTCCTTATCTGCTCATCTCATAAGTTTGTTTAGAGAACCAAATGAAATCAGGCCTGCTGAAGAAGTTTATGCATAGTAAACAGCTGTACAAATGCGAAAGTGAAACTTTGGCTATGACCTAGGAAATATTTTAGAATCCATCAGTACTCATTTCTATAGCAATGAACTCCAACCAGCTATTTGTGTTGTCAAAATTAATATTTTGGACATAATAAGAGCTGTGATTTGAAAAGAAAATAGCAATAATAAATACTATATACCATACATTGTTTTGAGTGTTTATGTATATTAACTTATTTAATTTTTATAAAGTTTGTGATAGTTCCTTATTTTCCTATTTTATTAATGAAAATATTAAATCATGGGATTCTTTTTAAAAGGAAAGGTGCAGACAGGAATGAAGGCGAGAAGGCAGGCAGAGAGGAAGAGAAAGAAGGGAAAAGCATCTTTATTTTGTTTTTATTTAGTTGTTCTCAGTGGTTATTTCCCTCCACCTGGGACTCTAACGCAGGGGTATGTGACTTGCTTCTTTGGAGGCCCTTGGCTTAGCTGCTGCTCCACCAGGGCCAAATCACAGAGATTTTAAGTAATTTGCTCAAGGTCACACAACTAGATCTTTGTGTAAACAGAATTTAAAAACTAACAAAATAAGGCGACCTGACGTGAAGCTATCCTAAACGCACAGTACCCCTCATGCAGTAGTCTTCGTAGAAAATCATGTACCAAGAATTGTGTTTTTAAGTTTTCTCTAAATCAATGAACTTATTATTGAGTCCTTATCCCCTCAATCTTGTGAGGAGTTTAATTCATCCTTATTAAGACTCTCTTACATTCCACAGAAAAATCTGAAGGGCTTCAGGGCATGTGAAAAGTAACGGAAGATCTCAAATTTCCGGATCATATCCATTCCACTAGTTATCACTCATATCCTGTTTTTCAGTGTCAAGTCTGGCCAAGTGCAGCTTGCACGTAGGAGAGTGGGAATCACTCGTCTCAGCCCAGCCTGCCTGGCACTTCCTGGGACACTAAGTCTGGGTTCCGTTCCCCATATTTCCCAAGATATATTCCAGGTCCCTTTTCCTCTCTTCCCCCTCCTGGGTTCCTATTATAATAATCTCTTCACAAGAGGTAGGAAGAACCATTTGCAAGAAGTTTCTTCAAATCCTTTAAAAATTTAGGAAATTATCTGGCCCCAAATCTAAGTGGTGCAATGGATAACTCAAGGCCAGATGTTTGCTGGTGCTAAAAGAACAATGACATTTTCTATAAAATGATACATGGTCCCCATTTCCTTTTGTGGGGCAGATCCTGTCACAGCCTTACCACACTACATAAGCATCAACTCTAAAAAATCCTGAGTCTAAAATCTTGATCCATTTTCCAACTTGAAAGAACAACTAAGGAGAGGCCGTCTAAACTAGCCCAGTTCTCATAAAACCTCTTTTCTGCTAATGCTGTTTTTCCTCAGTTAAAGACCTTTCCCTGGTGGGAATCCTTCATTTCCCACCACAGAATAAAAGCCTTTTTTTTTTTTTTCCAGAGATCTACAAGTCTCTGCATGTTCTACCCCCATTCAATATTAGCTTTCGTATTTATCAATGAAAGCATAAGGCCCCCATCTGTGGTAACCAGTGCCTTGCTGTGGTCACGGCATTCTGAGGTCTCCTGCCTAGATTTTAGCTCTAGAAATTTGTTTTTGTCCATAATCCAGAGATAAACCAATCGGTTTATATGAAACATGGCTGTGGCTAGTTGTTGCTGTTGTTTATGTCTCATTAGTTTGCAACACTATGAACTTCAGAAAAATAGATTCATACATCAGTCAATGTGTCTGTCACACCACACCTACCACCAATGTCTAGTGCCAAGCACCACTATCATTTTTCTCTTTGAACCCCAGATTTTCTCTCTTCTCCCCACCTCTGTTAACCACAGTCTTGAATTCAGTGTTCTGAGAGTTTTATTGTAATTAGTTTGTTCATTGTCTTTCTTTATATTCCACATATGAGTGAAACTATCAAGTATTTTTTTTTTTTTTTTTTTGCTTTCTGACTAATTTCACTTAGCATTTGTTAATTTTACAATGGAGAGGCTATAACTTTCCAATGAAGGGGATGCTTCTACTCACTGTGTTACTTTTATTCCCAGAAGGTACAATTCCTAACACAAAGTCTGCCTGGAGGAATGGAATTAGTGTATGGAATGTGGCAGGGGCAGGGTGCAGGAGGGGAGTGTCAAACAGAAGGTGGATTTATTTAACTTACGCAGCACATGCTCTCACACATTTTTGGTGAGAATGCAGATTGGCATACACTGAAGGGCAGTTAAGCAATAATCTATTAAACTTTAAAATGAATATACCCTTGGATATAGTAATTCCACTACCAGAAATACAGTGTGACTCACTTATGCAAAGGATTTATATCTAAAGATATTCACTGTAGCATTATTTAGAAACATCTGAATGTCCATTTCTAGGAGATTGGTTAAGTAAATGGAATATCAACTGATTTAAAATATTAGTTATTAATCGAAAAAAGAATGTCTTCCAAGGTGAACTTTTAGCTACTTGGCTAAAAGGTGTAGAAAACTTCCCCTACTTATATATACTTATATATCCCAGGGAGGACACAGAAGAAATGGTTAACAGTGGGCAACTGGACACACCTTGGGTCCACCCTACCGCACAGGGACCCACAGCAGCTCGGGGATGAGGTAGATGAAATCTGCATACCCTGTGGTAGGGGAATAATGCCCTTTGATGGTCTTGTCTCTGTGTCTGAAAATTTCTACTCACTAAAATGAGGCAGAGCGATTGGATTAAGCAAGCAAGCTGGGAAGCTTGGCTGGGTTTGAGGTCTATTCCGCCGCTCATGAATTGTGTAACCGTGGGCAAAGTTATTGAACTTCTCTATAATACAGTGTTTTCATCTGAAAAATGAGAATCATAAACAGTGCATATTCGGAGAGTTGATGAGGTTTGAATGAGTTAGTTTCTGGAGAAATTTAGTTTCTGGTGCATTGCAACCCCTAAAAGAAAAGCAAACTAGTGTGCCCTGCAGCTCCAGTGGTGGGGACGCTGGTGTACGGATCATATACACCCCAAAGGCTGAGATGAAAAATCAAAACGAACAGCTGGCTTACTAAATAAAGATGCCTCTTCCTCGCCTGTCTTTCCTCCCTTCCTTGCATTAGTGTCAGTAAACTCAGAGCAGGTAGGAAGACAGTCTCTCTGGCGATCTTAAAACACATATGCTTTTCACTGTAGAAACCCTAGTTATGTTTGCTTTTTTTTGTTTTTTTTAACTGTGATTTTAAAACATGATTTCCTTCAAAGGGAAAGATTATTCTTTGGAATTTAGAAAAAATTCAGGTCGTGATCACTGTAAATGAACTATTGGCTTCTACCCCAAGGCGGACCTGGCAGATGATGCACTCGATCATTCTTGAGCCTGAGGGCCAGGTTTCCGCTCCCTTCCCCAGAATGGATTAAATACACGCAAATTTACCGTGGTAATTCTTTCTTAAAGCACAATATAATTAAGTTTGACCTTTCTTAGTTTTAACCATACCAGACCACATTGACCTGATTTTGTTCTGATGATTTAATTGGATTTTGACTGAATGTGCCAGTCTCATCTTCACAGTCAGAATCAGACTTGAGTACTTCTCACCTGGTCCAGATCTCATTCAGCCCTCACACTGTTGAGCAAAGTCCTTCCGTCCTCAAAAGTTTGCTTCTCTCAAATGTATATAGAATTAAATACTAGTTAAAACCGAAATAAAATAATGATTTGGGAGTTTTGTTTATTTGACTGACAGAATCTTAAGAAAGAGTATGGCGAACAACTAAATAAAATAAATAAAAATGCTGCCTACTTACCTTCATTCCCACATTCACCTTTCTCTTAAAAAAAATTCCTAATATAATAGAGGATTGGCTAATTATTTATGGTAAAGTATATAGGGAATACTATGCATCCCTGAAAATGATTGTACAGATTTCTATTTATTGACATGGAAGAATATCCTAGCATATAAAACAATGTTTGGCACATGGTAGATATTCAGTAAATATTTACTGAATAAATCACTTTATAATATAGGAGGTAAACAAGTTAAAAACAGTATATGTGCTCTTATACTTTGTTCTTAAAAATATATGTATCTCTATTACATTACATATATAAATTAATATATATATCTCTCTTCTTTATCCATCAATCATCTATCAGTCTTCGCTTTACTATATGAAAAAAACTCGGAAAAATATTGACAAAACAGTGGAGAATGGAGTTGGGAGAAATCTATTAATTAGACTTTAGTACTGCTTAATTTAAAAAAAAATCAATTTTATGTTTTATTTCCATTTTTTTAAAGGAAAGGCTCTGACAAGGTGAAGGCAAGTAGGCAGGCAGGCAAAAAGAGAAAGGAGGAATAAACATCTTTTATTTATTTCTATTTAGCTGTTCACACTAGTTATTTTCCCCCAGACCAGGGACATGAACTCAGGGGTATGTGGCTTGCTCCTTTGAAGGCAATCAGCCCAATGGCTGCTCCACCAGAGCGTGCTGATTTATTTCAGTTTTGAAAAAATAAAGCCATACTGTGAATCCATTTACATGGATGATGCTAATATAAATTCCTACACTCTTTTAAAATATAATTTGATGTTGTATTTTAAAATCCTTAAAAACATGTATACCACATGATTTAGCAATCTCACTGGAAGGAATTTGTACTAAGGAAGTGAATAAAAATGCCCATTAAAATACCTACTAATAGAAGATAATTAAATAAATTACAATATCCATATGATGGAAAAATTTTGAGATATTAGAAAGGGTCCCCACATTTCTTAGAATCTTTTGTGCTTTCCCTATTCAGCATGCAGTAGTCATTTTCTTAGTGGAAGAGGAAAATATTTTTAAGATTCTAAAAGCGAAGCAGCCTATGTAGATAGATGAAAAGGATCTCAGGCCAGACACTAGTTTTATTTTCACTCCTGCCAACCCTCCCTGCCCGCTAGTTCCAGGCAGGAAAAGGAAAGTGAGGTTTAATTGACTAAGATTTAATTTCTACTCTTAAATAAAAGGGAACTTGAAAAAATATTTTAACTATGTATAATAATTTTCAAAGTTAGAGTTCATGCACACCAAAGTTTGTATCTAGTATGATTCTAAGATTGAGAAAAAGTGTCTGTGAAAAATGTTGAAGGCTGTATATCAAAATATTCACACAGTGAATTTAAAAAATATTTTTTTAAGAGGAAGACAAGCAGGCAGCAATGAAGGCAGGCAGGCAGCAAAAAGGAGAGAGGAGGAAGCAGCATTTATTTATTTGTTCATTTTTCATTCGTGGTCTCTGCCCCTGGCTGTGAACCTGCATACGTGGGCTAGGTAACTCTACCCCAGGTACAGGACTAATGCCAGAGACACCACTGTGTACCCTTTTCATTTAATTTTTAGAATGAATAAGAATCGTCTTTGGAATCAAAAGAAAAGTTCTGTTAGAAATGCTTCTATGCATGAGTTTTGCTGCTTTGCCTTTAATAATATACCATAAATGCTAAGTTTCCATTTTGCTTTCATGTAGAAAAGTTTTTATACGAGTGGCCCTTGATTGCACCAAGTCTCTTTTTTAGTTTGTATTGAATCTAGTTTTCTTGGGGCTTTTCTCTCAATTACGCTTCTGTTTTCCATGTTCCCATGGTGAAGGCAGAACTAGGCACTGGAATGGTGTTGTCATGGGTATAGATGACACTAAGTTGGCCTAAAAGTATGTGATGACGAGATAATATAATTATGTAGTCTCTGAAGTAAAGTCATTCTTTAAAAAAAAATCAGTGTAAGAAAATGTGACAATGGTTTCCAAAGAGTGTTTTGTGTACTCATTGGTCTTTTGAAATGAGAGATGTCTGGTGGTGTGAAGGTCCACCCGAGAGGTGACACAGAGCCTGAGCCCAAATTCACGTCTTAATCTGTCACCAGTTTGATGTGTCTGAGGCCTCCTGAGCCCATTGCCAAAAGGGTTTAAACCAATGACCTGGCAATGCCGCCCGGCTTTCACAGCAGTGCCCTAGATCAGGTAATGCTATTTAATAGCTTTCAAAATTGTTTAGTGGGAAATTTCTAGTGTCCTTTTTCTAGTATTAGATATTCTAAGAACAGCAAGATACCTAATTTACAGATGATGAAATTGAGAAAGAGCGGGGTAAAAAGTTAAGTCGCTGTGAGGCTGTAAGACTACAGAGATCCAAACCCACAGCTTCCAGCCCCAGAACACTAAGCAAGCACTCCAGGAGCAAATATCTGTGAGGCACCTCCATGAGCAGACCAGGAGAGGTTCTCACTGATGGCCCTTTTCATTTCCCCACAACCATGAAGGCAAAGGGAGACTTATTATTCCCATTAAACAGATGAGTATCATGAGGCACAAAAAGTGTTTCATGGCTTCCTCATTGGCCAGAATGATCAACCCAGGACTTCAGGTTCCATCTCAAATACTCGTGAATGCATTTTTTTTTTTTTTTTTTTTTTTTTTTGTAAAGAAAGGTGAAGGCAGGAATGAAGACAAGTAGAGGCAGGCAGGCAAACTGAAGAGGAAACAGCGTTTTATTTATTTTATTTAGTTGTTCATCTTGCCTGTTCCTGTCGGTCCCGGTTTTCCAGCCCCAGACTCTGGGATGTATGTGGACAGTGCCGAGTCGCTATTAAACCAGGGTGTGCCTCGTGAATGGATTTGTAAAGAACCTTTTAAAGAGCATTAACATTATTGTTACAATGATACCATCTGAAAATCATAATGATGGCTACTGCTTGGGTCAGAAGGTGAGAACTAACTGGAAAAGGACATGAATTAACTTTTGGGGACAAAGGAAATGGTTTCTGTCTTCAGCTGGGTGATGGCCCTAGAGTTGTAGCTGTATGTAAAAAAATCGTTGACTTGTACACTGAAAATTAGTGCATTTTTTCATATGTAAATAATATCTCATTCAAGCGCTCTGAAAACATCGCTTGTTGTCCTACCCCAGCACCGGTTTCATTTACACCGCCATCATCAGTGTGTGTCTGTGCAAGTATGTCATGTGTTCTTTTTCACTTATTTTGAAAATGTTTTCCTATGTTGTTTCATTATGTGCATGCTTGTCATTTTCAAATGATGTTGAAACTTTCAGAAATATTTTCCTATTCTTTTGCTTGATTCTTAAAGTTCCCCTGCAACACAGGAAAGACAGGCATTGTTTTTCTTATTTGTTAAGTAAAAGGAAACAAGACTTAGAGAAGTTAACACACTTTTCATTGTCTAGGGTTTTTTTGTTTTGTGGTTTTGGTTTTTGCCACTCCAGGCCCCAGGTCTTATGCCTGGGTCCATGGTTCTCATAGCCTGTTTCAGCTGCCTGAGCCACCGAGGGAGGGGCAAACTTTCTTATGATTTCTTTTCAGTCTGTTTCCAAAAAGCATTGCAGGTGGCAGGTAAGGGATAAGTTCAAAACCATGAGGAAGTAGGGATAGAACAAAGTTCCTGTTCATTCCTCTGGGCTGCAGGTTCCCGTAGCAATCTGTCTCTGTTCATGTGACAGGGATGTGCACGCGGCCTCGTGACGCCATGCATCAAACTGGCTCCTGATTTTTTAAGGAGAAAAGATAAGAATGTGCAATGTAGTGGCATGCCTCGCCCTTCCCCTTTGAAAACACAAAAGCTATACATTGTAATTGTAGAAAAATCAGAAAAACAAATTAGCCAAAGCATTGAAATATAAATCACCAAAGCAGCAAGCTCACATAACTACTCTTACAGTTTTGGCATGCGTCCTTTCAGACTTTTCTCTGTGGTAGAATATGCATAAATGCTGATATTTTCTTTACCTTTCTTTACCTTAGCAGCATAGTAGATCAGTATCCTTACTTATAAAATAAATCCGTACCATTGTTTCAATGACTACGTCAGAGCTCTCTTGATGTTACTGATCCTCTGTTTTTAGCAGCACAGTTGCTTCTTAAATGTACATTTTTCCTGTTTGCTTTAATATGCTTAATTTTATTTCTAGAAATTTGTTAAGTCAAATTTCTAGTTGTTAAAAATTTGAGACATGGTGCGCCCTGGTGGTTTAGCAGACAAGGCCACTGGATGTAGTCCACATACATCCCAAGGACCCAGGTTCAAGCCTCAGATCTGGGGGAACAACCAAGATGAACAACTAAATAAAATAAATGAATGCTTCTTCTTCCTCTCTCTTCCTTCCTGCCTGTCTACATGTCTTCATTATTACCTGCACTTTTCCTGTAAAAAAAATCCTTTTGAGGTGTGCCCTCGTGGTGCAGGTGCTAAGCTGATGGCTAGGTCATAGACCACGCAGGTTCGAAACCCAGGTTTGTGACCTGGGACTGCAGGGAGAGCAAATAACAAGCAATAAACAAATAAACAAATGTGCTTCCTTCTTTTTTTTTCCTTCTTCCTTCAAATGATACTTTCTTCTCTCTCAAAATAATTTAGCATATTTTAAATTACACACAGAATCATATTATATCAATGAAATGAAATAGTCATTTTTAATTCTACCACCTTAACAAAATGTTTTTTCTTTTTAACTTTCTCCATAAACAGAAATTATGTATATAGTTACAATATACTTACCATTTATCTTATTTTTTATATCTTACACCATATTAGAATCTAACTTTTTTTTAATTTTCACATTCAGTGACTTTATACTAATTTAACATCTTGAAATGTAATCTTTATTTAACAACTCCTTACTGTTGGATTTAGATTGTTTTTCAATTCTTCGATTTTATGCTCTACTAAATATCAGGTGTATTTAGCTTTCCCTTTTTGAGAATGATTTTCCTTCTTAGTAATTTCTCTATAGTGATATCACTGGGTTCAGTAATAACACTTCTAGATCATAATACATTTTACTAAGTGCAAAGGAGTGATCTGACTTTTCAAAAAGGAAGTTTGGTTGGTTGGTTGTGATGTGTTATCATATATTTGATGAAGAGTAAACCTGTACATCTAAAACTTACATTGTTTTGTAAATGAAATTTACCTCAATAAAAAAAAAATTACTGCATTAACAAAAAAGAATGAAACTGAGAGAAAAAAAAATCCCAGAACATTGGTCTCAGATCACAAAGGAGCTCTGTGTTGAATCTATAGCAAGAAGTTCTGGATTATTTGTTCATTTTAAAGGAAAGGTGCAGGTAGGAATGAAGGTGAACATGCAGTCAGTCAGCAAGAGAAAGGAGGAAGAAATATTTATCTCCATTTTTACCCCCTGCTCTGGGTCTCAAACCCGGGTCCTCAGGGTCTATGCGGACCGTGTCCGGCAGCCTTATCCACTTTGCCACCAGAGCCAAGAGTCCATTTTCATTGCTATGGATGAAGGCCTGATAGTATTTTGACTAGTTTTAGAAACCCAGAATTGACTTAAAATGGTGTTCTTGGGTTAGTCTAGACTAACCAGAATTTCATGATGACCTTGGGATATACTGAATGACCTTATAAAGCAGAGCTTTGAGCACCTGTAGCTATTAGAAGACGTCATCAGGAGCCTAGGTTGGGCTCACCTAGTCCCTGTCTTGCATAATATACCTCTGCTTCAAGAACAGACCAAATACTCACTCTCTTCAAGACCTTTTCTAAAGACTCCCCTATCTAGATGCCTGTTAATATCACCAACTCCAACTCTGTTTAGTCTCTTTTCACTGAGCTTTTTTGTTGTACAGAGTTTGCTCTGAGTCACATTAGGTGGCACCATACTTTACTATCTTACTTACCTTCCTTTTTTTTTTTTTTTTTTTTTAAAAAGGCAAGGCACAGACAGGAATAAAGGTGAGCAGGCAAGCAGGCAGGAAGAGAAAGGAGGAAGAAGCACTTATTTATTTTTATTTAGTTGTACATCATGGCCATTCTCCCCAGCCCAGGACACGAACCTGGGTCCTTGGGATATTTGTGGACTGCACTGTAGTCATAGGCAGTGGATCAAACCACTACTCTACCAGGGCACAACTCCTACTTACATTCTTAACAGAAACCGAGTCCCAAGTAAAAAATACAGTCATGAACCCAAGTCAAAAAGACAATACTAACAAATGCTGGTGAGGATGTAAAAAAAGGGAACCCTAGAACACAGTTGGTGGGACTATAAATTGGTGAATCCACTATGGAAAACAGTATGAGGTTCCTCAAAAAGCTAAACTACCATACTATAGTAAGTGCAAATTAGTATAACCCTTATGGAATGCAGTAAAGAGATTCCTCAAAATATTGAATATAGAAATCCTATATGATTCTATGATCCCACTTTTTGGTATTTACCCAAAAGATACAAAAACACTAATTTGCAGAGATATAATGTGTTTTGCAGTATTATTTTCAATAACCAAGAACTGGAAATTACCTAAGTGTCCATCATCAGATGAATAGATAAGTAAGATGTGGTATATATACACAATGGAATACTACACAGTCCTTATAAAAGATTAAATCCTATCATTTGAATAAACATGGATGGAACTAGAGGATTATGCTAAGTGAATTAAATCAAAAGAAGAAAGATGGATTTGTATGATCTAACTCCTAGGTGGAAAGCGAAGAGACAAGGCAAAGGAACAAATTAAACAAAACCTATACTCGGACATTGGCAATAGAACTGAGGTTACCATTAGGGAACTGGGCAGGGCTGGATCAAAAGATGGTGGGGTCCAATGGACAGTGGTGAAGAACTCTTGATAACTTGGTGGTGGGGAGGATGTATGGAGCTGTATTTAAGGAATGGGGAAACTGCACATATGGATCTATAGTCTATATTATTTTGTACAACAAAGTTACCCCAATAAATATTAAATTGATAGATTAAAAATTTTTTTTAATTAAGCTACTATATGATCTATGAATCCCAATTCTGGCTATGGATCTGAAGAAAATGAGTCATTATCCTGAAGACATATCTGCTCTCCCACGTTCACTGCCACATTGTTTACAATAACCAAGATTTGGAAATAATCAGGTGTCCAATGATGGATGAATGGATAAAGAAAACATGATAACACATACTGGAATATTATTCAGACATACATAAGAAGGATGTCCTGCCCTTTGTGACAACATGGCTGGAACTTGAGCACCAATTTTCCTAAGTGAAATTAGTCAGACAGAAAAAAGACAAATACTGACACACGGTCGTGCCCTAATGGATAAGGACCCCAGATGTGGTCCACATGCATCCAAAGGACCTGAGTTCAAAACTTGGCATGAGGGGAACAGTCAAGATAAACAGCTAAATAAAATAAATGGATGTTTCTTTCTCCTCCCCCTTTCTGCCTGCCCGCCAATTTGCCTTCATTCCTGTCTGCACCTTTCCTATAAAAAACAAACAAATCAATAAGTAAATAACCTCTTAAAAGCCAAGAGACAAATATGGTATGAGCTCACTTGCATGGGGATCAAAAGAAATTGAACTCATTGGCACAGAATAGAAGGGTGGCTGCTTCCGGTTTAGGGTTGGAGGAAATGAGATATTGCTCAAAGGACACAAACTTTCAGTCATAAAATGAGTAAGTTCTGCAGAGCTAATATATAGCATGATGACTTTGGTTAACAATATTATACTGCTGTATTTGAAAGTTGCTATGAGAAAAGAGATTCAATGTTTCCATCATAAGAACAGCAGCGATGTGGTAAGGGTTATGTTAATTAACCTTATTATGGCGAAAATTTTGCAATATACACATGTATCAAATCATCACATTCTACACTTTAAACTTGCACTGTATTACATGTGAATTATATCTCAATAAAGCTGGGGGAAAACTCAGGTGTCCTTGTGGGCATTTGAATGAATACAGTAATATAGCTGTATCATTTTTAAAACTTGTCAATGCCTAAATAAAAGCTTCTGTTAGTTAACCCATAGTTTAGCATACATGCCCTTGGAAGAAAAATATTTATAATTAATATACAAAAAGGGATGAGATACCATAGAAAAAAATAATAAGGCTCTGGTTTTCAGCCTGTGTCATATGATTCTAGGCAGTCTGTTTCTCAGTAGAGAAATGCCCAGTACAGGACAATAACTGTGGTGGTAATAATGCAATCTTGGGTAATTGCTCTGTGAAATTAAAAAGAACAACTGTAGATAAAAGTCAACATCTGATTTCATTTATGTTTTCGTTTTCTCTTCTTTTGAATACGAGGGTTTTTGTACAGGTTTAATGCACACTGCCCAAGGAAATACACACTGCCGGACTCAAGGAATGACTTCCTGGGCCTTCACGTGAATAGAAAAAATGACTTCTGATTTCTTTGGAGGTAATCAGCTGTGCCATCAGTCTGGAGCTCTGTCTTATGGCCATGAATGTGCTGCTTTCTGCACTGGAATACCTAGTTAGACACCCACTCTTCTGAAATCAGAAACATTCCACACTCAGCATCTGCTTTTAGCCTTTCTACTACTCTCTCCTTCTTGCTTTCACCATAAGCATTAACAACTACATTACTCTTCTGTTCCACCAGCTCTCCACTGGGGAGGCCTGCGGTCTTTGTTTTAGTCTCCTTGGTCATCCACATCTAGTCATCAGCAAGCCCATGGGTCCTACCCTATCTGACTAACTCAGATCTCCAGTCCCTCTTCCCACAGCCTCCACTGTGAGGCCACTAATGTCAGTCTTCTCAGCACATAACATTCCTCCAGTCCAAGTCTGGTCTCATTTTGATGGCACAGCTGACACAGGTCATATCACTCTTCCTGTCACCACAGAGCTAAAGTTCTCGCGTGTGATGATGGATATAGAACCTAGAACTATGTTTTCTGTAGGTCCTCTCTTATCACCGAACTCCCTTGTCCCTTCAAAGCAAGACGCTTTAGGGGAATGACAGTGGGCAAGGATACATCCCTGATCTTCGAACAGGGGGTGGTTTGTCCCCCAGGCAAGAACTGGAGAGGCCATAAAAAAAAGATGAAGTGTTACCATTTGCAACAACACAGAAGGAACTTGAGGGTATTTTGCTGAGTGAAATAACTCAGAGGAGAAAGACAGCTATTGGATGATTTCACAGATATCTGGGACATGGGGAAACACAAATGCACTGATAGGATAAAAAGAATAAAGCTTTGGAACGTGAGAGCAGAAACTGGTTGCTAGAGGTGAGGGGGCAGGGGCAGGGTTATGTGTAGAAGAGGTTTTTAAAGATTATTTCATTATTTTCCCCTTCCTTTCATGGTTTTTGTCTAATAAAAAAAACAAAACTGGAGGAGATAACTGCTGGTTTCCGATGGGTAGAGGAAAGGATCTGTTTGACACCTGGCAATGCATGGAGCAGTCCCCACGACAAAGAATGATCCGGCCCAAAATGTCAGTGGTGCCCAGGCTAATAACCCCTGATTTATTCCTCACAAAAGCCTCACAGATACTATTACCCATTTCCAGATAAGAGGCTTTTCCTTTCCTCGGTTTTGTCTCACGGGAAACCAAAACTGAGAGGTTATTTGTCCTAGTTCCACCCTGAAATGGAACAAGAATTTGCATTCAAATCTCTCAACTTAGAAAGGCTGTGGCTGGTGTGGCCTGGAGGAGTAGCATTTGGTCAACTGCCCTCTACTGCGAGTGCAGTCCACATACATCCCAAGGACCTGGGTTCACAGCCTGGGACATGAATGAACAACTAAATAAAATAAAGTGCTTGTTTCTCTTCTCTCTTCCTGTCTGCCTGCCTCTCTTCGCTTTCATTCCTGACTGTAACTTTCTTTAAAAAAAAAAAAAAAAAAGGCTAAGGTCTTTTTTTCTACTTCCTCCTACATTTTGAAGGAACAGATCTCTGCAGACTGCCGATCAGCTCGGCGGAACTGAGAGTGCTCTGTCTTCTCACTGTTCAAACTCCAGCTTCCCCTCTAGTGTGGATTGTACAGAAAATCAGTGATGGTCTGGGACCAGCAAAATCCTAATAGCTACCATATTAGTAACAGACAAAAAGATTAGAAAACAAAGAAGAATTGTTTTGTGAAACTCCAGGTCCTGCTGGGGGTGGGGCTGGGGCGTATACTGTATCTTACTATGAGATTTATTTCTTAATAATATTTATCAAGAAAATATTGAGAAATATGTTCTGTACAGTTGCTGAGTGGTGGGTGTCATCCATTAAGAAATTCTTAGTTTTGATCTGTGAGGATATATGATTTTCTGCATCCAGAAACTAACTTTATCCACCCCGTGGCAGACAGGAAGGAAAAGACAAAATTGGGTTAATTATGAACTAGAGACCTATCTCCCCAGTAATCATCAATTAATATTTACTAGACATCCATCCTACCTGGGCCTACTCTTGGCAATAAAGATATAGTGGAAAACAAAACTTGAATTCTTTGCAATCTCTAGTGGAAACTACCTTCTGAGGGGAGAAGGCAGGCAACAGTTAGACACACAAAATTCGGAAATGAGCCACTTGTTGGAGACTATGGTCACTCTCAGAGCTGCTTGTGTGAGTGCTTGTTTTCCCAATCTTCCAGCCAGCCTTTCCAGTCACCGGCAGTTTCCTGGTTCCTAAGGACTTCATTTTATATCTCCCTTGAGATCAATACAGCGATCAACCTCAGCCCACAGAGAATTTAGAAAAAGGTAAAAAAAAAGAAAAATTAAAGGAAGAAGGCTGGAAACAAGTGAGAGATTGGATAATGCAATTCCCAAAACTTACTACATACTAGAATTTTAAAAAATAGTGTTAAACTGCTCCAGAACTGTCACCACGAAGGACAGTCAGTCATTAAGTTTCGAGCTTTCAGTGGTTAAAGATGATATGAATTCATGCAAGTGTTTCTTACTCCCAATTTTCGTAAAGTGTGGATTTTTATTTAGCTATTTGGGTATCCATCTTAAGTTTGGAGATGATGACTTTTCCTGAACAATGGATTCTGTATGTAGAAGTAAATGGGCTATGAATTATTGATATGGAGTCAACAAAATAGACTAATGCTTCCTTTGTGGCTGTGATATAGTAACATTGTGTGATACAGACATACTGCATTATCAGAAAAACTGTTTGAATTCTACAAGATGTCCTACATACATGAGTTGCATCAGTCTAAGGCTGAAAGTGTCTGGGTTACCAAGTGAGTTGAATTTTTTGGCTAAGGGAAGGTAAGAGCAGTGCAGAGAATAAGCGTATGAATTGAAATGGAAATGGTCTTTAGGCTCTGGGAGTACATGGAATAAAGATATAGTGTTTGCTTGAACAGGGACTTGGTTGAGATTTTTTTCAATCTGTCAAATGGCTAATCAGCACTGGTTGTGTGAGCGCGAGGCACAGAGTCTAAAACACTGAAGGAGACACTGTCCCTGTCCCTCGGAGCTGGTCATAGGAAGACAGACAAATGAACTAGTAATTACAGTACTAGGAGAGGTAAGAGGTGTGACAGTTGTAGAGACAGGAAGCACTCGACAAGAAGTCTAACACAAATTTCTCTTAAAAGAAAAATGTAAATTAGTAGGTGGAGGCTAACTGAAGGCAGAAAGCAGGCAAACATGGAGGTAAGTAAAAGAAGGTAGAGATCACAGATGACAGAGCACGTCTAAGACTACGCAAGCATTCGAAGGGCACCGTGAGACCCCCAGCCCACCAGGATACATGTCATTCAAATGGAAATTTTGTGTTTGAGTATCATGTTTAGGATGCTGCTCAAGTGTATATATATTTAAAAAATATATGGGAAAGAGGGGCAAAGTAGTTCTTCAGTTTACCAATTTTAACTTGGAAAAATAGCATGTTGAAGGGGAGAAATAAATAGCTTTATTTTTTAACATAGTCATCAAATTTCACCACAGAATAAACGACCACAAGATACTTCCCCCCCTCGCCCCCGATTTGATAAATACAAATAAGGAAAAATACTTTTTTTTGGTCAGGAGATTGTCTTTATTCCTTCCCCAGATCTCATAGAAACATCCCAGAGTCATTTGCTGTTGTACCTGCAGTGCCTGATCTTCAGCCCCTGCTATGTCTGTATCCACTCACACAAACCACTTTTCTTCATTATAGATCCATAGGGCTACATATCATGTGACCAACTAATCAACGAATTAATTAATTATTTAGAGAGGAAAGAAGGGAGAGGAGGAAAAAGCATTTTTATTTGTTTGTTTATTTTGGATCCTCTCCCTATGTCTCCCCAGGGTCCACGCTCCAGCTGTCTCAGTTGCCTGAGCCACAAGGGTGTGCCCAGGGCTATATCTCACTTAATAGGCATCCAAATGCTCTTTAGATATGGTTGTGAGAAGCAGGAAACAAGCCATGTGAGTTTGAAGAATGCTACAGAAAGGAACCAAAGCAGTAGTTCTAAGTCAATTTTGATTATGGATTTGAAAATACATTTCTGTTATGGATCATTTCCCCAGAAACACACACATACACACTTTCATAATCATCCAGTTGACTCTGTGAAATGAAGAATATCAGTTTTATAGATGTAACTTCACACAAGTGTGAAGAGGAGAAATGGAGGCAACAGCAGGAGAGGAAGTTTCATGGTGACCAAAAATGATGTCATGATCAAATCAGAGATTTTGTGAAGGAAAAATATAAGATCTTATTTTTTAAAGTATTTTTCAGCTAAGAGCCTTCTCATACCCATCTCTTTTTTTTTTTTTAATAAGAAAAAAAACAGCTTTAATGAGATTCTTTACATAGAATATAATTCACCCGCTTAGAAGTATACAATTCAATAGATTTGAGTATATTCACAGGTTTGTGCAACCAGAGGCATGGCTCATAAATGAGACATATTCCTTCTTTTGTCAGGTGAACCAAGAGTCACAGTGGCATATGTCTTTGTATTCAATCCTTTCATTTCAGGTCAAACTGATTGAGAGTTGTCATTAGTGTCTATTTTTTAAAAATTGTATTTTTCTAGACAAAGGAAGAAAGAGGAGGAGAAAACATCTTTGTTTATTTAGTTGTTCATTTTTGGATTTTCACCCCGTCCCTGTGTCTTGAACTCGGAACCTTGGGCTGTATATGGTCTGCACAACTGTGTCTCAGTCACCTGAGTCATGAGTGTGCTCACCAGTGTTGATTTTAAAATGCAAATGCCCCCAGGAAGAGAAATATGTATGAAACCAATACTTAGGACAGTCCCAAGCAAGAACAGAACAAATGGTTAACACTTGGTTTCATAATAATTGAACCATTTTTAATTTGAGCCTGTTTGTTAGAAGGAATTACAGCAATTTCCATCATGGATTCAATTCATCCTTGCAATAATGTGTACTCAATCTCTGAGTTCTTCTCACTTCTCCTTTGTCCTATTTGTATCAGGTCAAAACAGCAAAGTGTGGGGCCATTCTAGTCTGCTTCTCTTAGGATATACATGTGGAATGGGGAATGCATATTTGTTTCTGAAGACAAATGCTTATGCATTTAGTTAGACTAAGGAGTAATAGGAGAAGAAGCCAACAGCTTAGGAAAATTACAAAAAAGCATGAGAGGTTATTACCAGCTATGTGGGGGTAAATTAGACTTCATGATTTTGAAAAAAAAAAGAGTGCACAGTCCCAAATCTATTCTATTAATGCAGTCACTTCACTTATCCAAACTAAAGCACTTTAAATGAATAATTTAAATGCATAATTAAATATATAATTTTGCCCCTTTACACCCTTTATATGTGATCCATGTGCTGAACTTGCTTCATTTTAGAGGCTTACTCTCTCTTTGGCACATCAATCCTTTTTCATTTGAATTTTTGAATTGTAGAAACATTGTATTCTAAGCCCAAGTTCAAAAGCAGGCCCTACCTTCTTCAAATTGATGTCTGGGATAAAGTAGTGAAAAATAAATAGATGCTCTCATGATGCTTACATTCTAGAAAAGAAAACAAAGGCCTCTTTGCCCTCATTTGCATAACAACCACCTGTAGAGAGATCATTATCTAGTTCTGCGTGGTAATATGAGATGCTTAACTTAGAACCCCCTCGGTAAGATGTAATACTCTGGTGCTGGAAAGTTGTTGGGGCTGGCTTTCTGTGGAGAACTCGGATTTCTGAGTAAAACCAAGTTTTCATTATGTGCCACTGTATAGCAAATTACAAGAAACTACAAAATGCTGCAAAATGTCCGAGCTTTTATACCTTTCAGCACATCACAGATAAGTTTCTGTTACTCAGAAGTTTTCCTGGTGCAGAGGAATCAGATATCCATGGAAGCTAAACAAAGAGACTAGTGGAGTGAGAAGGAACTTCATTGGGACACTATTTGCTACAACGATGAATTCACTTTAAGGTGAGTCCGTGGATCCACCCACAGGTATTCAGTTAGTGAAATTCTCAAAGGTCTTTGTTAAGTAGTGTCCTGGGTTCTGAAAGTAATGTGACTCTTCTTTGGTTTACTAATCTCGTTTTTTAATTTCCCAATGCTTTTTCTCATCTAGGCTTTTTCTTCTGCTTTCCTGTCCCTTATTTTTCTTGCCACTTCATTCTCCTTTTATTCCTCATCAGTAAATCTAAGAGCTGTGAGATGCTAAAGTACCTTAGGAGCACTAAAAATATTAGCTTAACATGACCAAGTCAGGACATTAAATGAGGCTATTCAGTATTCAACAAATGTATTGGGGTATAGGTTGGAGTTGGTAGATACCACTGAGATTGATCCTTATAACAGACATTGAAATATGATAGGGAAGAAATTTGCTATATGAGGTCACTTAATAATTAGTTTGTTTCATTTTTAAAAGATGATTCATAGTGCTGCAAGAGTAGCTTTCAAATTACAGCATTCTTGTCCTGCTCTTCCAAATCAATTTCCCCACTAATATTTAAATTTAAGGAAAAGGGTAGATTTCAATCTTTATTTGAAAAGAAAAGGATTGATAGGAAGTTCTAGGATGTTCCTAAAACACTGAAAGCATTCACTTAAAACTTTTCCAAAAATCAAGAACAAAAGTTTTTTATTTATTTATTTTTTATTTTAAAGGAAAGGTGGATGCAGGAATGAGGGGAGAACAGTGGAAGGCAGGTAGAGAGAGAGAGAGGAGGAAGAAGCGCTTTATTAATTTTATTTATTTGTTCACATTGGCTGTTCTCCCAGGTCCTAGAGACCTTGGGATGTATATGTACCGTGCAGAGCCTGTACTCCACCAGGACACGCCAACCAAAAGGTATTTTGAGAAGGTATTTTCTGTGAGCAGTTGTAGCTCAGGAGCTAAGATGTTGTTGGGTGTGGACCATGTAAGGCCCCAGGACCCAAGTTCACAACTTGGATCCCAGGGGAACAACCAAAGTAAACAAAAGTGCTTCCTTCTCTGCTCTCTGCCTTCTTTCCTTCCTTAAAATGCTTCTTCCTTCTTTCCTTTCTCTTCTTTTTTCTTTAAAGCAAAGTTATAGGCAGAAATGAAGGCAAACAGAGGCAGACAGGGAGAGGAAGAAGAAGCTTTTTTTTAAATTTAGTTGTTCACATTGATTGCTTCCCCCAGACCTGGCACTCAAACCCAGGGGTATGTGGCTTGTGTTCCTTTGGAGGTGACTGACCTAACCACTACTCCACTAGAGTGTGCCTGCCTTCCTCTCTTAAAAAAACAAAAGCATTTTCATATTGGTGAAATTCTTTTCATTATATACTTTTTATTAATTAGCTTTACACATTAAAATAAACTCACATGTGAAGGTTCCCCTTTCCTCATATATACATTATGTATTTTGTTTATATAAAACGTTCACCTTTTTCTGGAAATCACTCTTCTAGTGATTGGTCCAACATTTTTCCACACACTTGTTTAGAGTTGATGGTTCCAGGAAAGACATCCGAGACAGGACGATCAGATATTTTTAAAGAGTTTTTTAACTGGACAGAAAGGAGAGAAAAACTCCATGCCTCTTTCGAGGGAGACTGGAAACTTGGGCATTGCCAGTACTTGGCAATGTACAGATGTTTACATTGTGCAGATGAGTTCCAGGGAAGAGCCAACAACCAGAAATGGTGAGTCTTGGGGCCATGCCAGTCAGGGGTCCCAGTCATCCTGATACTTACAATAGACATTGGTAATATTTATCTGGTCCTTTTTAAGTACCAGATATTCAGTTCTAGGTGTTTTTCTTTTCTTTTTAAAGAGAGGAAGGAAGGGAGAGGAGGAAGAAACATTTTAAGGAAGGAAGAGGGGAAGAAGTGATTTTTTTTTTTTTTGGTTGTCCCCCTAGGCCCCAGGTTGTGAACCTGGGTCCTTGGGCTTTACAAAGTCTATTCCCCAATGTGCCAGCTTATTGTCTGAGCCATCACCACACGCCCAGGTATTTGTCATTTACCAATGAAAATCCTATGAAGGATACACCATCATTCTCACCCTAACAGCTTTATAATGAGAATATTGAAGTATAGGGAGGCTAAATAATCACAAGCAGCAGAGCGAGGATTCAAACCCAGGGGGTCAAACTCCAGAGCCAGTGCTCTGAAACACTTTGCTGTTCTGTCTCCAGGCCAATGAGTTATGTCCCTTATCAAAGCAAATTAGGTTGTGTATCTGCCACTTCTGGGAGGAAACAACCAGTGTGAACAACTAAATAAAAATAAAATAAAATGCTTCTTCCTCCTCGCTCTTAAAAAATGAAAACAAAAAACAAAAAAAAACCCCAACTACTTCTACCGCAAACTTTGTTTCTCCTAGGTTCCATTTCTCGCTAAAAGATATTTACATCCATCCAAGATGAAATGAAACTTGGAGTCATTCTGGACCATTCTTCCTCACCTCCGCATACTGCTTTTTATATCCCAAACCACTTTATTTTTTGAAGCATTTTTAACTTTGTTTTTACTTAGTTGTTCCCTCTGGTCCCCAGACACAAATCCGGGTCCCTGGGATGCATGTGGACTGAGCTTGGCCAGAGGTGGCAGACGTAACTGCCAATCCATTGGGGCATATCCCAAACCACTTTGCTCTAAAAATGCATATTGGGCAGTTACTATGAGCAAAACTCTGTCTTCAAACCAGTTTCCTTATCTTTCTTCCCACAGCTAATGCCCTAATTCGTAAAAATAATCTTGACCTTCTTCAGTCTTTTTGTGCCCTAGTTTCCTTACCTGTAAAATAAGGTCAATCATACCTACTATAGAGTGTTATTTTGAGGATTAAATGAGATAAAGTATGAAAAACATTTAGCACACTAAGTGCTGAACACTTGAGTATTCAAACACCGTTGGGTATTTCTTATAGGATCGTTAACAATTCTTGAGTTTTCACAAGACTTTCCTTGTTTGCTTCTACAGCAAAAAGATGAGCTGCCATGGGAAAATAGTGACTGCAAAGCAATATGGTTTCATATTTTTTAACTTCTCCAGGTGACCTATGATTGCTTGTAGAAATCTTTCAACAAGTAGAAATTCTTAAAACATACACAAAACCCCACCAGAAAAACCAACCCTCGAACCCCTCAATTATTCTCTATTAGCAAATATGTTCATGATTGCCATGTATATGAAAAGTGCAGCACATTCATAGGCATACATTTAGAAGAGGAATCAAGCTACAATGTATTATGAACAAGACAGATTAGTGTCTACCACAACTTCCTTCATTATAGCAAGCAATCACTGGCAATTTAATTTGTTAAAATTGCTCCCCTTGTTTATGGTATCTAAAGGTAAAAATTCATTTATTCAACAAAGGTCACAGGGGTCTATGTATCATGTAAGTTACATACAAATATACATATGCATTCACATTCCACTTCATATTAAGAGATTCTCTTGCCAGTTTTCCATTTTTTGGTGTTGATTTAATAAAACATAAAAACAATGCATTCTACAAATATCAAGTGTAAGACTGGTACACACTGGTGGAGTAGAGGTCGGGTGCAGTGCACATACATCCTGAGGTCCCAGGTTCTATGCTCAGGAATAGTGGACTCTTCTCTCTTCCTGCGTACCTCCCTCTTGCTTGGCTTCATTCCTGTCTGCACCTTTCTTTTCATTTTTTTTTTTTTTTTTTAAGTAAGACAATACACCTTTATCTTTCAAAACATACACAAAAATATTTGTAAAGTAAAATCAAGCCCTTGGAGAGTATTGTTCTTTGTGACAGAAACAGAAGAGGAAACTATAATGATCAAACTCAAACTTACAATTTCCTCACATTTTCTTTTGCAGCGTATATCTTCATTGCCTAATTCAGGTTCAAGAACTTGAAATGATGGGGAAGACAGCATTTTGGTGTCTTAGTTACTCTGAAAGTCTAGTTCACCTTATGGATTTTCATATCTTTCCCACTACTGTCCATGGTATTTACTAAAATACCCTGGGCAATATCAAGTCCTGCCAGATTTATCAAGAACTAGATTTCTAGCTTATAGACAAGGGTATGTATTTACTTACTTTATTACAAAGAAAAGCAATGGGGCGGGGAAGTAATGAAGCATTACAATATAGAGGTTTTAAAAGTAACTTATTGGTAATACATTCCAGGGGAAAATGTCCCGTTCCAAATGGTATTAAACACAAGGATCTTGCCAAGTCAGTATTTGTCCAGGTCCTTTATGAAAAAGAAAAAGATTTAGTTTCATCTGTTGACATTTTTTGTCGTGGCACGATAGGTTTTTCCTTTGATGCGTGGGATTAGTAGAGCTTTGCTTCCCACACACATTTGACCTCTTCAGAGGTATTGATGTCCATCCTGGGAAACAAAAATCAGAAAACTTCATCACAATATCCACCAAACTTCAGATTAAAGATTTTATAGTAAAAAAAGTGATGTAATAGGTATGTCTTGGTGGAGTAGCAGTTAGGTGAATTGCCTACAAAGGAGAGCACACCACATTCCTCTGGGGTTCAAGTCCCAAAGAAAGATACAATAAAACCAGAATTTTTTCTTTTAAAAGGATAGGTGCAGGTAGGAATGGAGAGCAGGCAGGCAGGAAGAAAGAAGAGGAAGTATTCTTATTTATTTTAGTTGTCTTTAGTTGTTTGATTATTCCCAACTCCTGCCCACCCCCACAGATACAAACTGGGATCCCTGGGATGCGGACTGTGTCCGATAGGAGCAGCAGATTTAACCTCTAAACCACTAGGGCAGGCCAAAGGAGAGGTATTTTTAAACAAGAAAGGAAATCCAGAAGACACGATGACAGACAACAATGGACCATGTACAAATTTGAAAATTGGTACACGATATTATAAATCATGTCAAAACACATTGAGAGAAAATACACGACAAAAAAACTAAGTTTTAGTACTCCTACTATAACCTTCACTCCCCACAAATACAATTTCATTTGACATTTATAGATGAGGAAATACAAATAGGATTAAGCTTGAAAAGAATGATCAACAAAATGCAAATTAATGTTATTTGACTAAAATTAAGATCAAATATTAATTTGCAGTACAAATGAGGATATGGGGTAATGAATGGCTACTACCAGAAGAGCAAATCAGTGCAATCTTGACTTCACTAATTCTGGGAATCCATCTATAATGTATGCTTGTCCCTAGTCAGTATAGGAATGTCCACTATATTAATTGAATGGCAAAAAACTACAAATAGATAACCTAAGTACCCCTGCCCATGAATCTGTTAAGTTGGAGAAACTCCTTACAGCCTAACATGGCCCTGTTAAAAACAAAATGTGCATGTGCCCTGGGGGTACAAGTGTTAAGCCAGCAGCTGGCTTGGACCATTTAAAGTCCAAGGACCTGGGGTGGGCATGGGTGACCACCAAAATAAAAATTTTCCTTTTCCTCAAAAAAAGCAACACGTTTTATTTTTAAGAGGAATGAAGGCAGGGAGAGGAGGCATCCCTATTCATTTAGTTTTCCCACCAACACCTAGGCTGCAAACTTGAGGCAAGTTAACATTTTGATTAAATATAAGGCACTGTCCTAAATGCCTCAGGTGTATAAATTCCATCTTTATACAAGTCCATGATCTACCACTATTTTATAGATAAGAAAACTGAAGCAGAGTGAAGTAACTTCTTGAGAAGACTGATGTATTGCTTATGTTGAAGATGGAAGAGGCCAAGAGTCAAGGAATGAAGTTTCTAGAAAGATTGCCATCAGAAGGTGCAGAAAACTGCAGCTATGATAACCTTGACTTTAGTCTAGTGAGATTTCAGACTCGTGACCTCCAGAACTGTGAAGATAATAAATTTGTGCTGTTTTAAGCCATTAAGTTTGGCATTTTTTTACAGCACCAGTAAGAAACGAATACAGCGTAGTAAGAAAATGAAATACAGGGACATTATTTCCAGAAATGCCTTTACTAAACTGAAATTTAATGTAGGCCATCAACTTCTGATCTGAACAGAAGGTTCTCTACCATCTACAAACCCACTGTTGAGAACAGCATTAGGTTGATTAGAGATTATCTTACTTTGCTGTATAGCATACACTCCAGTGTATAAGGCTTATCCACATTTCGGGCACAAACTTCCAGGGAAAAAAAATCTTTAATTTTGGGTACTTGTTTCTTGTATTATAAATTTTAGCATTTATTTTTTAATACAAGAGATTTCATGTCACAAATAATTACAAAACACAAGAACGGATATAAGGTACAAGACATTTAATTTACCAGTAACAAATTTACATTTACATGTCGAAGAAGGCAAAGAACTCGTCACTGTTAGTATCAGATACATCCTTCTTCTACATTGCTAGTATCTTCACAAGTCACTTTCCTTATCCCTGTAAATTTCATCCTCAGGTCCATCCATTGCACTGCTGATGCTGCATCTTTAAAACAATTTCACAACGGCATTCTTCTTGATTTTGCACAATTTTAGGATCTAATCACAAACCTGAGTGATGGATGTTTTCTTGATTCTGCCTGTAGGTGTTAAGTCATTACCAGCTGACTGCATCCATGATGTCCACTCTTACTTCATTAGTGCCTTAAAAGGTTTGTTTACTGACACATCAAGAGGTTATAGTTGGCTGGTTAGCCCACCGGGCATCCCAGCAAGCTGGGTTTTCAAGTCCTCTGCGATTGCTTTGGCACTCTGGAACGTAAGCTTTGAAGTGATCGAAAGCGAGCAAAGCAATTTTTAAGTAATCGTCTAGGCTCTCGTGACCTGACTTTGTTTTAAATCAGATTTTCATCTAGGGTATTATTTTGTATACAGATATTGCTATAGTTAATTGTTCTAGAGTTATACTTTTAACTCATAAGCATAAATAAAATTAAAAACATTTCTGTAGAGAATCAGTACTACCCATGTATAATGTGCACCCTTAACTTTTCTCTCACGATTTGGGCAAAAAAAGCACACATATCATACATGACAAAATATGGTAAATTCAATCATGTGTTGCTTAAAGATGGGGACACATTCTGAGAAATGCACTGTTCAGTGATTTTGTTGTCATTCAAATGCATTAGTCGATTTTGTATGCTTAGGGGCCCTGATGGACAAAAGAGTTAAGATTAAATCAAGAACAACAGAAAATGACACGATCAAGAGGTGGTAAGCACCAGATGTAGAAGGTTGCTGTCAGTGTAAAATGCTGTGTCAGCTACCACCTTACTAGGCACTAGGAATTCTGGGTATGTGCTGGCACTGAACAAAATATTGTTATATGATTAATAGTTTAGCATACATCAGGTTTTTTTTCCTGTATGGATCTTGGAAAACAGTAAGCCAGTCTACTACAACAATATTAATTAGTTTTATCAGAATTATGTTATTTTAGATGGTACTTTCAACAAACTAGATTGTAAGTACAAGCATACCTCATTTTGTTGTTTTGTTTTATCCTGCTTTGCAGTTTTGTTTTTAACAAATTGAAGGTTTGTGCACCTTTACCGTAAGACCTGTGCATCCAATCTATCAGATACATTTTTCCAAGAGGTATGTACATTGCTAGTTTTTTTTAAAGACGTAATACTATTGCACACTTATTAGACTACAGTATAAATATAAGCATACCAGAAAACAAAAAAATTCATTTACCTTATTGTAATATTGGAAGTGGTAATTTATTGGAGTGGTCTGGAACCAGGCCTTTTTGCATGTTGCAGGTTCACTTTTTTGAAACACCTACATTAATACTGCTTTTATTAACTGAAAGAAATCAGGTTTTGCTTTATAAGAAAAGGTGAAAAGGAAAAGCAGTGCTGAGTGTTTTGCAGTGAGCCATTACAGGAGCAGCACACACCTTGAGCAGCAAAAGTGGCACAGCCCGAGTCCAGTCTGGGAACTACTCTTCAACATCAAGTCATCATAGTTTTGAACTGTGAGCATCTGTATTTTGTTTTGCACATCTCTTAGCAAGATGTGTCCTAAGGTATCAGAAAGCCTAAGGAATTTGTTATATTTAGCATAAAATTGGATGGAATTAAGCATTTTTTCATGACTGACCCAATTATTAAAGAAAAGTAATTTAACTTTGAAAGGGTACCCAGTTTAGTGCATGTTTGCTATGAGTTTTGAGGGCCTACAAATTGCATGATAGAAAAATGAGTGAGCCTAAGCAGTCAAGAATACTGTTTTATTTCAAACTGTCCACATCAACCAATGAACACTGACCTCTGGCATGAATGCAAACACACATTAAACATAGACGTTAGGACCTGCCTATCATGAATTCACAAGACGTTTAACAGATGAAGATGACTCTCTTCTCTCACATCCCCAGTACCCCACCACCGCCTCCAAAGACTCAGCCTAATACACCAGCATCACTTCTTAGCCTCCTAGTGTGTAAGTAAAAATATACTGTAGGTAAGTTATTTTTTACTTTATACTGATGATATATTATATAGTTTCTGCTTTTACTGTGTTAGTGTGAGTTAGTTTTATGTGAAATTTGATATTATTAGGTGGGTTATTTTGGGGGTCAAGCAATGCTCAAAGATGTTTCCATGTAAATAATTTGCTTCACACTTTTAGGTCATTTTGGCTTATGAAAGCTTTCAAAGAAAACCTGTATCAACATTTCACTTTTAATGAAGCAAATTTCTTTAGGCATCACATGAAACTAATATTTAACTATCCACAAGAAAACATTTCTGAGGAAATACACATTGTAGTTAAGTCTGAAATGCACAAACTCAAAGGATTTAAGATGTACTCTAACACCTTAGTGCTATCATACAATTTATGTACATAATGATATTTTAATGCATCTATATAAAGGGAATCAGATAAAAAAAATCTAATCAAATAAAGGAATATAAAACTATTTATTGACCACTGTTTACCAGTATTTACAATAAAGTAAATAATATACAGTTGGTGACATTCTGATTACTACAAAGCTAGGTTTTTCCTGGCTTTTGTTGAACCAGTAAGCCAAATATTGAAAGACTGAGCCTACACATAAAGAATGAGTTGGGGTAAAGAAAAACACACACAGGTCAAGAGTTTAGATTACAAAAGTTTGTTCACCCATTTATTCCAGCAGGCTCTAAATTACCAACATTACTAATCATTAGGTTTCCATGAACAAAGTCTTAAAAGTTCCACGAATCATGACTTTTTAGTCAATATAGTACAGGCATTTCAACTTCTAGTAAAAGAAATGGTTCACTAGAAAGAACCTTTAAATGTCCGCTTAAGTCTTGTTTGGCTAATTAAAAACACCAGGATTTATCTAGTTTTCTCATCCAGTGGAGAAGTTGTTGGATGTGATAAAATGTTCTTTTCAGGGGTTCTGCAAATAAATTTGCATTTTTATGACTATAGCTGTAGATACAGACTATGATACAGATAAAGTTGTCCAATTTAAACTGTTTATTTTGAAACTGTCAAGTGGATTTAAAAATTACCCATTTAACTTGAAGGTTAAGGCTTCAGGAAAAATTTCAATTTAACTTAAAGTGATTTGTTTCTTAGGTTACTCAAAATGATGGCATACTAGAAACAAGGACTTACCCACGGTTGTGAAATGTTATTTTTGTTTTTGGTGAATGTAGAAAAAAAAGAAAAAATGTAAACCATTTACATATGTATTTTATGTATACACACATACCGAAACAAACAAACAAAAATCCAACAAATGAACAAAAAACCCAGAATGATCCTTAGGTATACTATGAGTTAAACATAAATTCCGATTGAGTAATGACTGGAGATTTCCTCTAACATTTTAGAATAACTATTCTCTAATGCAGAGGAAACACAACCACCATGGTTCTATTCTTATAATAAAGGAAGCAACTATAGAAAGCTTTTTTTTTTTTTTTTCTCAAAGTAACCAGTGCTATAGATGCAACCCCCCCAAATCCAAACACAACCAACAAGTCCCCCAATACTACTTGAAAACGTATCAAACTTTTCATTAGCATGTAGTTATTTCTTCACACTAATAAATCAAAAAACCAAGATCCAGATTTTATATATATATATAAATATATATAAAAAGCAATGCATACAATTATTGAGCTTCATCTTCTGGACAAGAATGCCAAGTTAGTCTTTCTTCATAAAAAGCAATTACAATTTGAGGACACTTCATATTTGCCTCTTTTGCCAGTACCAAGTCTGCTTCATCTGAATCTTTCCTGTTGTGAAGAAAGAAATATTCAGTTAAAAGTCTAAACTGCTTCTATCGACAGAATTCTTCATTTGAAAAATCATAATTCAATCAAAATATACTTAAAAATGTTTCAGGAAGGTTATGTCACACTTTTGACTATGTTCCAATAAGATCTCATTTTCAAAATAAGTCAGTTTGCCAACCTGTACTTTAAAACATGAGCAAAAAGCTAGAATTATCCTTTCAGCAAACAATTACTCTTTATAAAGTTTTTCTAGAAATGGTTTCACAATTATAATAGAGTCTATTTTTACTTTAAATATAAGGGCAGGAGAGCCCTAGTGGCTAAGTGGGTAAGCCCAATGAGCACATTCCAGAATTATCAAGTAAATGCTTCTTCTCTTTGCCTGCTTTCCTACCTACACTTTGCCTTCAAAAAAAAAAAAAGAAAAAGTATAACTATATCTAGTTATCTATGTCATCACAGGTACACTTACCATTTCATGAGAAACATTAACTCTCCACTGCTGTCTGTGGCACCAATTATTCGTTCAGGATCAAGACCTCTGGCAAAACCTCTTGGCTTATCAGCCTGTTTAGAAGAGGTTAAATGATTATTTACACAAACACTTGCATTTTTTTCCATACAGCAAACTAAGAATAAACTTCCAATGTCATGATATATCGTTTTTAAGCAAAAATCTTGCAATAGTGAAACAGAATGATTAGACTTTAAGAGCTAGTACTAATATATTATAATTTCCGCTAACCTTAAAAGCAGAAAAAAAATCTAGATGTTGGCTGGCAATATAAAAAGCTTAAAATTTCTCAAAATATTCTGAATCATAAAGAAAACAAAGAACTTTTTTCATCTAAGACATTAAGGGCAGAATTGTGGAGGTACAAAGAAAAAACACCTTATCCTTTAATTTCTGGTAACTAATCAATTAGTTTCAGCCATATAACTTGTAAAAAGTCGTACTTCAGATCACTTCTAAAGTTACTCACATATTTTTATTAAAAACAAATTTTTTTTTTTTTTTTTTTGCCACTACTGACCCTAGGTCCTGAACCCAGGTCCACAGGTTTCACAGCCTGCTCTGTAGCTGCCTGAGCTACGGAGTGGGGCAAATCAGCTCGCTCTCTCTTTTTTTTTTTGGAAAGCACATGCAAAATATAAACAAAAATGAAAAAAAGAACATTTCAGAAATAATCATAATCAATCTGAATTAAGAGAAATCATCTAAAATACTTAGTATACATGAATAGTTCTCAAAGTTTGGGGGTCTGGGGATACCTGAAACCCTTTGGAGGTATTTGTTTATCTGCAAAGTCCTTCTTTTCATATGTATTATGTGGCATTTGGAGTCTCTTCATAAACTTCCAATCAAAATACTAGAGCAAATCAAATGCAGAAATGGAACAGTCTTCCATTAAGCCAGACACTGAAGACTTATTCATACAAACAATAGCTCTTTGGAATTCTCGACAACTTTTTAGAGTGTAAAGGGGTCTTAAGACATACATGCTTGAGAACTGTTCAAATCAACAAATTATTCTCCCTACCAGACTTTATCTCAATATCCCAGGTTCTGGAGTTAGACCGCCAGGGTTAGAATGATGGCTCCAGCCTTTACTAGCCACGTGGTTTGGGCAAACCAACCCTTGTAAGTTAAGGCTCATTAACTACAAAAGATAAACTACACTGTCTTAGGCATTTCGTAGTTTATAAAGTACAAATTAAGTTACTTAGAACACTGCTTAGCATATTATAAAGGCTCAAAAGAGTTTAACTTTTTACTAAGGGGGCTGTGCTAAGCATGTGGCTGACTTGGTTTTATATACACTGCTTATCAATGTTGGCTTTTTGCTTTGGGTGCTAAGCACCCAGAGCCAAATTTGTAGTCGACGTCAGCCTCTTTATTTCTCATCTGCAAAGCGGGAAAACGCCTGTAATTTCAAGAGGCGCCATGAAGACTTACTGGACTGCCTGTGAAGGACCTAGCACCTAGTACTTCCGTTCAGACCAAGTCCTTTTTACAAGTAACCAGGCTAGGCAGCAGGCAGGGCAATTACAATGTTTTAAGTTGAAGGTAGCAGTAAGGACTTAGGTGACTGCCCAAAGCCACACAGACATTAGTGAGGCAAAGGATCAAAACACACACAGGCAATGAGTGAGTCAGGCACCTGTATACTTTCTGCTGCTAATGCCACCAACAAGTTTATAATCAGGATGTGCCATATGGATTGTTTTCACTATACTGTGAGGAATTTCAAAGTTCTAACCTTAGTGCTGTTTGTATTAAAGACTGCCAGTCTTCAATCAGGTAATGTCTGATGAGTGATCACATCCATGAATCAATCCAAAATAACACCAGCACAACAAACTACTAAGTATTTACAGCACAATTATAAATGTAGGCTATGTCATGTCTATCCTTTCTGTCCTAAATAATGTACATTTAAAAAAGGATTAATGATAGTCAAAAAAATGTTAAAAAAATCAAGTCATGGATCTTTCACTGAAAGCAATCTGGAAGGCAATATACTCACAGCGTCTCTTTTCTTCTTTGATTTGCTATCATCAGATTCACTGTCAGACAAAGATTTTCTTTTTGTACCATCTTTTTCTTTACCAGCTTTTTGAGAATTAAGAAATGCTTCAATCAACTCTGGACAATCTAAGTTTTCTTCAGGTTCCCAAGTATTGTCAGCACTGTGTTGTTAAAAAGTTTATTCAATTAAACATGGTTCTTCATCATCACCCAAATCTATTCAATATATATCTTGAAAAAAGTTCTCAGTACCACAGATGCTATTTCTTCCTTATTGCCCACATTCTCACAAGAGAAACTTTTTTTTAAAAAAAAGGAAAGGTGCAGGCAGGAATGAAGGCAAGCAGGCAGGCAGTTAAGAAAAGAGAGGAAGAAGGATTTTATTTATTTAAGTTGTTCATATTGGTTGTCTCCCTGGGTCCTGGGATGAGAACTTGGGTCCTTGGGATGTATGTGGCTTGTGCTGGCAAACAAAACAATACGCTAGGGCACATCTTATAAAAATTTTTTTGCTCCCTTTGTGTCTGCTTTTGTAGTCCTAACCAAGTGGTCAATCTGCTATATTATCTCCACATTAACGGAACCCGAAACTGATAGAATAAATGGTGCTAGCATTTCCTCAAATTACACAGATTACCCATTTCAGAATTTCTTTGGGCTTTCAAAAAAAAAAAAAATCCACACCAAATTATTCTTTCAAATTAATCATATTATGTCTAAAGTTAGTGCCTCTAACAGTGTGTTTTAAAACACAACTCCAAAGCATTCTCAAACACAGGATAATAGATTTTCAATTTCCAGAGTATTCGAATTGGGAAATGCTAGAAAGTCTGGCAACCCAAAGTCGAACCCAGTCTTTTGTTTGGTGGGCAAACTATAAACTGCTTCACATTTTTAACTGATTGGGGGTGGGGTGGGGTGGGAACGTGTGATGAAATTTGAAATTCAGGCCTCATAAACAATTATATATTAGAACAGTCATGTTCATTTATTTAAATCTATTACTGTCCCACTCCCACCTTTTAAAAACTACATTTGCAGAATTAAAAAGCTGTGACAGAGACCTATGAGCAACAAAACCTTAAGTATTTGTTACATAATTCTTAAGGGGAAAAAACTGCCAACCCGATATAATACAAAGTTGAAATGACCACTTCCATGTGTTTTTCAAAAGGGTTAGAAAGGAAATGAGTACCGATTATTGTATGTGTGAAAATCATCCTACCCTAGTAACAGGCTTGCTAACTTCATGTGCTCTGATCCAAAATGCCTTTAAGAGAGTTAGATGAAATAAAATCAGTTATTTTAGAGATGCTGGGAGATGCTATTACCCACTGGTTAGAATTTGGTCTGTAGCTACTGAGACTCCAAATTTGACAGACTTTAATTAGAGAGTAGAGGATGACAGCATAGAGCCTCTAATCGTCTTGTTAATTTTCATGATAGGTGTCTCTATTACTGAATGTTCAATCATACTGGTGGCTTTAAGTTTGGGGAGGTAGAAGGAGAAGATACTATCCTAATGTTCTGATGGGTAGGATATAGACAAGCAGCTTTTAAGGCCTTAAACAAAAACAAGCAAACCCAAATTATAAGGGCAAGTTAATTACTTGGCAAACTGCTTAAATTTAATTTTAAATAGTTCAGACTTATTTTGCTTAGTTTCTTAATCTACAGTACTTTTTCTAATGGTAAAGTATGAATTTATGATAAAATAGGGAAAACTAAATGTTATATTCAACTTAAAGTTCCCAACTTGCTATAGAAATGACTTTTGACTATCATATTCCCGTCGTCATCATGGTCAGAAAACTATTGTCAATTATGATCCATGATCCGATCAGTACATATCCATTTTCAAGGCACCACCTGAGGAACCTTGCTGGCTTTGTATGAAGCAAAAAAATCTACGTTGGTTAGCACATGGATGAACATAAGTATAACAAAACAGTATAATTTCTGCATGTAGGTTGTTCACGATTGCTAACATTAAATAAAGAATGATTGTGAAAGCAAAGAGGAATCAAGACGCTTAAAAAATCTCCAGTTTCTACTTAGAGATTAGAATATAATATATAGTGTGGGATCTGGATTATTATGAGAAATTCTGACCCACTAGTGACCTCTGTATATGGGGAAGCAATACAGACTAGTAATTAATACAGCATCTAAATTAAAATGCATTACACAGTAAATTGAACTCTAACTTTGGAAATTTGTCTCTTTAAGTACCCCTCCAGTAAAATATCCTGGACTAAAGATGTCTTTAAATTTAAAGAAACATATGGGAAAACTGCTAAAGATCTCAGGCTAAAAACACATTTTATTTACCACTTAAGCACAGTTAAATATATGATAAAAGCACAAGGTTTCTTACTCTGTAAATCCTTTCCACTTCAGGAAATATTCCACCTTCCCATTGACCACACGTCGGTCCAATACTTTTTCCACCACGAATTCTTCAGGCTCTGCCTCTTCAACCTTTTTACTCTTTCCATTTTGTTTCTTCCCCATTTTTTGCTAAAACAAAACAAAAAAGATTTAAGAAATATATTTTAATGACATTTTAAAGGCTAAATTGCTTATATTATTGAATTACACACTTAAAATTTTTACTTTCCTCCCAGGGAAAACACCTTCTGAAAAGAAAAAAACCCAATGGATTATCAATAAGATAAAGTAATATATCTGCTGGCTTAGCTCAAATCTATCACCCATCACCCTTCGATGAAATGAAATAATAAAGAAAATACTGTTATCTTTTCCCAGTTATTCTCCTATGATCTAAAAGACCAAGCTCACCAGAATCTTCAGTTATTTTAATTGCAACATAGTAACATTTAGAAAGTTATCAGATGATAAAGACAGGTGGTAATAACAGGTTTATTAAGTGAACCTTAAACCCATTAAAACTATAGCTCCCAAATACTAACACCTGCTTTCCCAGTTCAAACACCAACACTGAGAAAATATAACTGTAGAATGATGATAGTTAAAAATGCTGATATCAGTTGAAAAGTCAACCACAGAGACAATGAGGTTAAAAAAGACATTATTCATCCAGTATCTATGTAAATAATAACACTAACCACTTAGAACAAATTTATAATACTATTACTTCAAGAGGCCAACATGGGAGATCATTTTAATTCTCTAATGTAAGAACAATCTTTTTTCTAGAAATTGAAGTGGTTAATTAGAAGGGGGAGGAAATCCCAAATGTTTTGTTCATTTAAAAATCAACTCATCTTAAATAAGCACCACCGACATTTTTTAGGCATGACCTGGTGGTTTAGTGGTTAAGCTCACAGTCTCTTGGCAGGAGCAGTCCACATACATCCTAAGATCCAGAGTCCTGGGGCAGGGATTAAAAAATAAATAAATAAAATGCTGCTTCCTCCTCCTCTGCCTGCCTGCCTGCATTCTGCCTGCCTGCCTGCATTCTTATACCTTTCCTTAAAAATTTTAAAATTGCCCAGTCACTAAAGCATCCCTCAATATAGCATGCAAGCAGAGAAAAATAACAGCAATGCCTCAAGATTGTAAAAGGATATTTAAAAAACTATGCAGGAATTTAGAAGTATTAAAAAATAAAACAAAAACTTTCTGGAATTTAAGAAAATGCAGCTACCATCTGATTTTGTTGGTTACCATTTCCAAGTCAAATTTTCAATTGTCAAGGGCACATGAGCATTGCACTCAAATAGCTTTTTGCTTCTCTACAGTGTAAGGAATGTAAAAATGGTAGTGGGAAGAGCAAGAAACAGTGAAAACAAAAGCTTATTAGATACAGATCATAAATGAAAGAGAAAACTACTGTTCAGGAAAGTAAAGAGGTTAACAGAATAAAAAGGATGAAAAAAATAAACAAAAGGAAAAGGATAAACACTAAGATTAAAAGAGTTGGCAGCTACTCATAAGGGTGCATCTTTTTCTTTTAAAAGTAAAGTACTCACTGGGCTTTGGCCAGATTTCTCTCCCTAAGCAGGGGGTGGATTTGTGTGGCCAAAGTACATCTCCCACAATTTGAAAGAAAATTCACCCAGTTTGCCATTTACATATAACATACATTTACATGTATCTTATAATTTTTCTACTATTAAAAAATTAAATTAGATTGAAAAAATTTAGTCAACCTGTGGTCCATTACAAATGCATAAAATACATAAATATTAGTTAGACATCAAAAACTACCAAACTGTGTGCAAAAATAATTTAATACAAGCATCTGTTTGCTTTCTGATTTATACTGATCTTCAAAGCCTCATTAATAGATGGTTCCTTTCCCATTGATACCTAAAAGATACAGGAGACTGTAAAGCCAAAGTAATGATTTACATTTGGGTTTATAGAGATGGAATCGGAAGGACAGTCTAATCCTGAGGGTGCTTTGTGACTTTTCTGTTGATGGCTTTGATGGGAATCATTAATTGTAATCCTTGAGCCACAGTCATCAGACAGACTATATTACACATTTCAATGTTTCTCAGAATATTTGACTTAAATGTACACTCTAGTGGTGGCACAAACTGAAAATCAACTTGCCCTTTTTATTGTTAAACCCAAGGGGAGTACATGAAGACCAAAACCAAATGTTCTGCTTTATTTAGATGTTAACACTCACCTTGATTTGCCTAGTTACTTATGCAACTTGGTAAAATGAGACATTGCAGACCCTATAACTTTGAATCTTTTCGATGTGATTACACTTAAAAAAAACTTCTGACTTGACGTGACTGAATATACACGTCTTTAAACATTTGGAGATCTTTGAATGAAACCCAAGAATGCAAACTTTGGGTTTAAGTAAAAACCGAAGAGAAAAAATTGAACTGCTCAAAAGATCCAGATCATCTCGTCTTCTCTCCTTTCTGGAAATGTGTGATTTTGTTCACTTTGTGCATTAAAAATAGCAGAGCACTGATTTAAATTTAAAGTCCTCCTATATTTTAGAATTAGCAAAGGTGGTATGACAAATTTGAGGGATTCAAGGACTTTTGCCCCAATCTAAATGTATAACGTGTTTGCTCTTTTAACTGGGCAATGCTTGAAATACTTGATCTCTCCAGAATTCAGTACAGGTGATTCAGGAGATGTAGCACATCAAGGGCTTTAGTACTTTGTTTGTAATGTAGCAATTTTACATAAATTGTGCATTTTATTTCAAGATAAAATACTGAGTACAATCCCAATTGAACTATTTTAAGGTTATTTAATGAAAACATTATTAATCCACATCAGTAAGTATCTCAATGTAATGATTTTGCTTTTACCCCTACTTCTACTCAGTAGAGGTGGGCAGAGAGGGACTGGGCAACACAGATGTAAAAACTTTCTCAACCACAGAGATGCAAAGTTATCATTTTGGGGAAAAAATTTTGAGTTAGAGCCTTACAGATTTTAGGTTTTTATTAACTTACCAATGTAGTTTTATTGGAGGCCATTTTTTATTGCAGACTTGAAGAGCTATTACTAGAAAAATGCATGACAGTTAAAAGGAAGTTTGCACGACACAAAAAAAGGTACCTTTATAAACAAGTTTTTTTTGTATTCCAATCCCACCTTTGTAGGAAATACTATCAAATAAGGACATAAATCCACAGGAAATCATATCTGAGGTATGAGAGATGTCTGAGTATCTGTGTTCTAACCAAGTGGATCTAGAGAACCTGAGGACACTGGTACCTGAGATAACGTTACTGGGCAAGAAAAATGGTAGACACGTTATTTTTTTTGCCCCAATCCAATTTATAGGGCAGTAATCATTTTTTAAAAAGATGGCCAAGTCTCTCGGTTCGAAAATCACATACAATCTCCCAATGACAATGGTGTATCTTCCACATAATGCCAACTTGCCTTCTTAGATATCCTCCTTTCAAACTCTCTAGCAATAACAGCTAAAGGTAAAAACACACCGAGCTGCTTGTCCCTTTTCGTGCCTCCTCTAAAAACAAATCACCTCTCCGGTAAGTGCACGCAACCCCCTAAGGCCCAGGCTCCTCCAGGACTATTAAGGCCTAAACGCCCGCCCCCCCCCACCCGGGAGCGCGGGCCTCGTGGTCAGCGCATCCGCCGCGGGAAACAAAGGCCGCGGCGCGGGGACTCAAGGGCACTGCGCCACCGGGCCAGCGCCTGTCCCTGCCCCTGCCCCGCGGCGGCCACGTAACGGGGCGCCCGCCGCAGCCTCCGGAGAGCCGACCGCGCGCGCCACCCGGCCGCGCGGATGCGAGAGAATGCACCGCCCTCCCCGGAGGCCCAAGAGGCCGACCAAGCCCGGCGTGGAAGGGGGGAGGGCCCCTCATCTTGATGGGGGATGGGAGGAAATACGCTTTGTCTAGAAATAAGGCGGCTGTCGCCACAGCCCTGTACTCCCTGGAGGATAGTCTCGTTTCCCCGACTAACTACAGGCAATGGTCCAGCGCCAAGCCCGCCGCGGGGTCCCCGCTCGCTTATCCGCTCCTTCCCGCCAGCTCCCGACTCGGGGTCGGTTGGGAAGCCAGAAAGTGGGGGTCCCCGGGGTTCGTGTGGTATCTTAAGCGCAACCACCGAGTGGTACTAGAGAGAAAGAAAGACACCGACTTCACCGCCTCCGAGTTGCTCCGCGTCCCGGTCTACGGCGTCTCTGGCCCGGCGCGGCTCAAGCTCCAGCCACATCCGAAGGGGAGGGGGGCTGGGGAGCTGCGCGCGGGGCTGCCGCCGGAGGGGGGGGCTGGCACCGCCCAGGCCGAGCGGCCGCAAGGGGCGGGGCGGACGGGCGCGCGCCCGGCGGGGAAGCGGGTCGCGCGCCGCGCCCGCTGGGAGCCCGAGCCCGAGCCCGAGCCCCAGGCTGGGGGGTGGGGGGGAAGGGGAGAGGTGGGCGGTGGCGACGCTTACCGTTCGCTGCGTGGCATCCAGAGGTTGCCGGAGGGGAGGGAGTGGGAGGGAGTGGGAGGGAGGGGCGAAGACAGTGATCAGTCTTCTAGGCTGAGCTTCTCGGCTTTGCGGCAGCAGTGGCGCCAAAACCAGACTCCGCCCACTTCTTCGCCCCTAGGGTTGGGTGTCTCCAAACGCTGGGGGTCCGGGGAGTGGAGAAAACTTGAGTGGGGGGGCAAGCAGGAGAGTGTTCCTTTAGGACCATCCTTTTCTAAGACCTTTCCTGAACCCTAGAGGTCGACTGACCCCAAAGACAAGGCTTAGGGTTAGGTCGGTGAAACGCCAAATGTAATTTTTGGCTAGGACTCACTTCGGGTGTTTCCGGAAGGGCCGAGTCAGTCCTCCGCTCACTGGAAGCGGCAGACTACAAAGATTTCTCGGGCGGGAGAAGGAGGTGTGCAAGGGCGGGGGTGGGTTGGGGCAGAGCGGTTATCCCAAGCTTTGCTGCAGGGACCACCTCCGGGGCTGAGGGGGCCGGACTTTAGAGCGGTGGACTAAGCTCCTCCCTACAGCGATAATTTCAAACTGCGCGACCGTTTCTCACCTGCCCTGCGCAAAGGCGGGGGCTGGACCTAATTCTCAGAGAGCAGTATACGCAGGACTCGAGCCTTCCGCAATTCACTAAGCCCATTTACGCAAGTGACGTCAAGTACCACTGCTGGCTGCAAAAGGGGGAGGGCTACGTACTCGACGTAAAGGAGGCGTAGCGCGCTCCCGCCATTGGCGGCGGTTAGGCCGTTTACGCAACGACCTGACGTAAGCGCAGACGCGTTGGTCGGGGGGAAGGTTCTAGAAAAGCGGCGGCAGCGGCTCTAGCGGCAGTAGCAGCAGCGTCGGGTCCCGAGTGGAGGTTCTCTTAGCGGCGTTGTTTCTCGAGCAGCGGCAGTTCTCACTCCAGCGCCAGGACGAGTCCGGTTCGTGTTCGTCCGCGGAGATCTCTCTCATCTCGCTCGGCTGCGGGAAATCGGGCTGAAGCGACTGAGTCCGCGATGGAGGTAACGGGTTTGAAATCAATGAGTTACTGGAAAGGGCATGGCGAGGCCGTTGGCGCCTCGGTGGAAATGGGCCACACGGCTGCGTGTGAGGGCGGCAGTGAAACTGGGTCGCTTCTGAAGCGGCGGGTCGCAAGTTATGTTCCGGAGAGACTGGACGAGGGCTCTTTAGGGGAGGCCCGATTGTACTACGCCTTCCCCACCCTCGGCCTCCGGCGCCATTTCCTTTTGCTGGGTTGGGGGATGGGGAGCTTCCACATGGCGGACATAGCCTGCTCTTAATGAAAGCGGCCGCGGAGGCGGGAATCCGCCCCTCCGTTTTAAAGCCGGCAGGTTCGTGGGCGGCTCCGCGGCGGAGCGTTTCGGCCGGCCCGGGGCCTCGTGAGCGGGGCTGCGGAGCTCCCCTCCCCCTCCCGGGAACCGGATTTGGCGGCCGCCATTTTCACGGCTCGCCTTCCTCACAGCGTTCTTCTTTTAACTCCCTGAATTCGACTTGTTTGACCCCTTTCCTCCAAAAATGGGAGAGGGCCCCAATTTCTCTCTCTCCCCGGGGTGTTTCGCTGCCGTTTCGAGGTGGATTCTAAGGGTTTGAGGGAGCGTGGCTCGCTTAAAGACCTGCGCACCTCCCGAGAGGCTCTCCCTTCCCCGCGATGAAATGGCGCCATTGCGTTCGGAGGCCACGCCGCGGAGCGGGGGGTGGGGTGGGGGGGGCTCCGCTGCCCGGTCGCGGGCTGTGCGCGGACGTGAGGCCGGCGCGGCGCCACGGGCCCCGCGCTTGGGTGAGGCGAGGCGAGGCACAAAGAAAGCTTTTTGTTTTACAGCTCCTCGTTGCTTGGAGTAACGATTTTAAAGGGCGGTTGAGTCGCGGGAAAGTGTGTAAAAATAAAATACCAAAATTCGGAGGCCTCAGTTTAGGAACAGCTGTGGACGAGGAGGCTGTTTTGCGGGTGGGAGAGAGCTTTTCCGAATCCTTTACTTAAAAGGATACTTTTTAAGTCCTCTTAAATTACAGAATTTGTTACAAATGTAACTAAGGGCATTTACTCCTCACGGGATAAAGCCACCGATCCCGATACTAGGAATTACGAGGGAGTAAAAATGATTTGTGAAATTGTACTTGGGCTAAAGCATGGCTTAGTAGTCCTTTGCCTGCATTGCTGTATACGGAGCACTTCCGGGCCCGAGCCTCCATTTGAACTTTGTCGTTTGCACTCGTGGTTGAGCTTTATTACATTGAAAAGTAATAGTTCTCATGAGAGCGAGCGGGGGAATCTACTTGGGTATTTTCTTTGACCGTAAGCGCTTTTATAATTTTGTAATCGGTAATGGACCTCGGGTAAGTTTGGAAAAAACGGAGGTAAGTGATGAGGGTTTTTTTGCCTTTTGTTAGTGAGTTGTAAAAATTGTTGTAGATAGACTTTTAAATATCTTTGTACTAGGTTTATAAGATTTTGACCTTTACAATAAATTGGTTTAAATAAAATTAATATGACAAATTGAGTGTTTTTAAGATTTTTTCCCCCCCAATCTCAGGAGGTCGTTTGTTAACATTGCCATGTTTCAGGACACAGAAAGGTTTCTGACCCACATGCCTTTTACCCCACTGTATTTTTTGAGCTGTTGGGAGCCTGTCTTGGCATAGAGGAAGAAGCCTCCACAGAACCTTGAATTGAGAGCTATAATCCTTTTGCTAGGGAAGATTTCCTGTTCTAGAGAAAATTTTAATCTTTTAGTTTCATGTGTTCTTAGCTCTTGTTCCTGGACTTTATGATGGCCGGCCTAGTCTGGTTTCAGAATGCTTGTAATTTCAGCTTTTGTTTAAGTCGCCTATGAAAACCAAATATAACCCAGCTTTCATAATTGACAGCTTTTAAATAAAGGCTGTTAATGTACTTTCTTAAAATCATTTATCAGGATTAAAAGATAGGAGCTTGGTTTTTTTTTTCTTTTGACTTAATAAAGGAGGAACTCAAGTTTGCCAGATGACTAACTTCAGTACGCTTGCACTATCAGTGACTGGGTGAAGGAAGTGTAGCGTAAATGGTAGTGTTTTTGTTACATAACTTGAAATTGACACGCTTATTTAAACCGATTTTCGAAAAGTGAGATGAGAAAAGTTCTCGTGTTTGTAGTTGTGCCTGAATAGTCAGATAAATCTGTCATTTAAATATATTTAAATGTAGGGTTGCACACAAAACAGTTTTTTAAAGTTTTTGAGCTTTAGGTAATTGGTAGTTAAATTAATTTTGCCTTGCTCAAGAAGAGGTAACTCATACTATTTTGGTATATAAATCTGAAGTTTATAATTTATTCCCTAAGTTGCTATGTGAGAAGATTGTTAGGGGTTTGGGGGTTTTCTTTTTAGGATACATTTACAATTACCACTAGGGGGAGCAGTGAAAGAAAAATAAATGTAGCTTTTAAGAATCCAAAAATTGAAAATTGTTGTGAGAAACCAACTCTTTTCACATTGAAAAAATTAACTTGATATTTTAAAGTTCTAGGATACAGGGTTAAAGTTTTAAGTTTTGATAATCCTTTAACCCTTCAATGACCAGGGAATAATTTGCTTTCTCAGCAAAAAGATTTTTTTAAATTTAGGTGATAAACTTGCTTAGAATAATTTAATGTCAAGTATATTAAGATCAATCCTTAAAGACATTGACACTTGTGTAGTTCAGCCAAGGCAGTTTATTTTGGTGTGTAACACGCCTGATAATGCAGTTTAACATATGGTTTAAATTTGATGTAAGTTTTTTTTTTCCCCCCCAGAAAACTTTAGAAACTGTTCCTTTGGAGAGGAAAAAGGTACTCTGCCAGCAGGTCACCTCATATTTAAGATTTTAATTTCCTGCATACAAAGAAAATGTAAATAAAAATTGAAATGGTGCTTTCCTTTGCAGAGAGAAAAGGAACAGTTCCGTAAACTCTTTATTGGTGGCTTGAGCTTTGAAACAACAGAAGAAAGTTTGAGGAACTACTACGAGCAATGGGGAAAACTCACAGACTGTGTGGTATGTTAAATATGAAAGTCTTTTACTCTAGGGCTTCTGTTTAATGTGCTAAGTCGAAATGGAGAAGAACACTTTAAATCCATGGGCATCAAAAGCTATCATTTTATATTGCCAGCTTAAAACATAACTAATGGGATCACATACTAAAGTTTCCTCCTTTGCTTTTGAAGGTAATGCGAGATCCTGCAAGCAAAAGATCAAGAGGATTTGGTTTTGTAACTTTCTCATCCATGGCTGAGGTTGATGCTGCCATGGCTGCAAGGCCTCATTCAATTGATGGGAGAGTGGTTGAGCCAAAACGTGCTGTTGCAAGAGAGGTGGGCAAAAATACAATTGCAAAAAGAACTAGGCTATTTATCATAGGCTCTTTCTTGCTTTACCCGTTATAAGATAAGACAGGCCATCTCTTGGGTACCCAGATAGTGTGCTTTCAGGATGACTATTTTTCTCTTCCATTTTAGGAATCTGGAAAACCAGGGGCTCATGTAACTGTGAAGAAGCTGTTTGTTGGTGGAATTAAAGAAGATACTGAGGAACATCATCTTAGAGATTACTTTGAGGAGTATGGAAAAATTGATACTATTGAGATAATTACTGATAGACAGTCTGGAAAGAAAAGAGGCTTTGGATTTGTTACATTTGATGACCATGATCCTGTGGATAAGATTGTATGTAAGTGTCTTTAGGCCCTAGATGAGTGGTACTTTCATAAACTTGGGGCATGTTAATACTTGGAATTTTTACTAAGCTTGCTCTTTTTGGAGCACTAATTTAATGGAGTGTTAATTTTGTTATTCCAGTGCAGAAATACCATACTATCAATGGTCACAATGCAGAAGTAAGAAAGGCTCTGTCCAGACAGGAAATGCAGGAAGTCCAAAGTTCTAGAAGTGGAAGAGGAGGTAACTTTACTTCCATTTTTTTTTTTTTTTTTTTTTAAATTGATTTGTGTAAGTGCTTGACACTAACCAGGGTATTTTTTGTTAGGCAACTTTGGTTTTGGGGATTCTCGAGGTGGTGGTGGAAATTTTGGACCAGGACCTGGAAGTAACTTTAGAGGAGGATCTGGTAAGTTCAAGTTAAGTGTAATAGATTTACTTGATTTAAAAACTTCATTTTTATTAGAATCCAGAAATGCAATCTAATATTTAAAAGTTAAATAGTAAGCCTACTTAAAAGTGGGTTGTATTCTAGTGTGGAGTCTCCTGCTTTGGCCAGGAAGGGGGGTAATAGTTAAAAGATAGGATCATTTATAGTCTTAAATTGTTTTTGAAAGGGTTAAGTGACACTGAAAACACCTTAAAAATGAGTTATTCTTAAGTGAACATACCAGCTTTTTTCTCTGGGCTTTGGAAGGATTTTTTTTCTTTAGGCCTCAGTGCTACTTTTATCTGAGATGCTAACAGCAAAACTGAAATCCCCCTCATCCTTTTATATTTGTGTATACATAATATTAAGTCCAACCAGTTTTAGGACATTCTGTTGATAATTGATAGTTTTGTGCTTTAGTGTCTTGGTAAGAATAAACAGGTATAGTTGAAGGTAAGCAAAACAGACCTAGAAGTGCAGAAAAGGAGAGAAAATTGATGGTGGAAAAAGATGGTATACTGATCTTATTTCTGTTTCTAACAGATGGATATGGAAGCGGTCGTGGATTTGGGGATGGCTATAATGGGTATGGAGGAGGACCTGGAGGTCAGTTTCTTCTACATTTGGGGTTATATAACTTTTAGGGACTTAGATTATGTTGTAGTGAGTGTACATGACATTTCTCAGTGTTTTACATTTTTTGTAAAGCCTAGCCTAGGCGTGATAGTGGTTCAGTTATTTGGCTTTTCCTCGTTAGATGGCTTACAAGAAAAAGTGCTTTGTTAGGTGTTAGTATAATTTTGTTAGACGCATTTGGTTGATTTTTTTTTAAAGGTTTTATCCCACCCATTGTTTACCAGATAAAAACTTCACATAGATATGCTTTATATATTGTTTTCCTGGAACGATATATAAACTATATGACCCTTGATAATGACTGACGTCAACACAGTTGTGTTGTCTTGGCTTTTATTTAGCTGATAAGTTCCCATGGGATAACTTCCAAAACTTGACTGTAGAAACTTCTTGAGAAGTATGCTTCTGGGCCTCTAGATAAGGTTGTGAAACTACATATCAAGTGATAAAAAAGTAAATATATTTTGACGTATGGATGAATGTCCTAGTTAGAAAGAGGGGCATTTAAAACAAACTGAAATTCAAATTTTTGGTTTATGAGGAAAGTGAGTTCTTGCAATTAATGCAAATAGTTGGTATTTACTGTATGATTTTTCTGAAGATTCTGAATTACAAGTAGGTTTGCTAATTTCTGGTCCTCCCCCCCATTTCTACTCAGGAAGATATTGGGCATATTCTTTTAAGAGACACAGGGAAAATGAGTTGGGAACTTAACATTTTGGACCAGTTAGGAGCTTGTGGCTCTTCATCCCACTAGCCATCCCACCCCCTTTTGTCTGCCCCCACAACCCTCGCACAAAAAAATAAGTCATATTTCAAGTTAAGGAAACCTTTAATGTTTTTAGTTTTAGGGGAGACCTGCAAGTTTACAGGTATTTAACATTTTTAAGGACTTTATTCATTGATTGTGGGTGGGCTTGCTCTACCCATTTACCAAGGATATTCTGCCCTTGAGGCTATTTAAGAAAAGAATACATTTTATACAATGGGTATTAAAAAAATGTGTTTTGGAAAACTGGAGATGGGTGTGATAAGACAGTTCAAATGGCACTGAAAATATTAAGTGATTACTTAAAGGCTTATTTTATAATAGGTGGCAATTTTGGAGGTAGCCCTGGTTATGGAGGAGGAAGAGGAGGATATGGTGGTGGAGGACCTGGATATGGCAACCAGGGTGGGGGCTACGGAGGTGGTTATGACAACTATGGAGGAGGTAATAAATTCACCTGCAACCTTTATGTGGGAGTTTGGATTGGAATTAATGACTTTGAACGCGTGAGCTTTTTTGATTTCAATGTTGTCAGTTGCCTTTAAAAATTGTAGAATTGTAGATAGGTGTTTGCATTTATTCTGATTTGTTTGTGGGAGATTTATTCTAAATACTTAGCATGTATCTGGTTTAATGTGTTATCTCCTCCTCTGGTTCATTATGCAAAACTAGGATTCTGATTATTTTTATTGCAGGAAATTATGGAAGTGGAAATTACAATGATTTTGGAAATTATAACCAGCAACCTTCTAACTATGGTCCAATGAAGAGTGGAAACTTTGGTGGAAGCAGGAACATGGGGGGACCATATGGTGGAGGTAAATTATTAGATTCTTCAAATTAGTTTGGTGGTTAAAGGATTTGCGTTTTATGAATTAAGTGGAGAATATAACATACTAATACTTGGTAACATTCTGATCAGTGTTACTGAACTTCAAAAAAATTGGGAGAATACTTTAAATAATTTTAATACAGGATTAGGGGCCTGGGGTATTGGCTAGTAGGAAAGTAGGTTAGACACTTCAGGTTGCAGGGGGCAGATAACATTACTGGGTAAATGGGGAGATAAAATTACTGGGTAAATAAGTAACTTACTACTATTTTCTTCGAAGCTAATTAAACTAGCCTCAAGCTAGTTTATTCAAACCATTGACTTAACATCTGCTTGGTATGCTTCCCTTATGGACTCTTTAAAAGCATTAAAATGTTTTCAGGTTTAAGGACAAAATTTTATATACGTAGTTTTAAGTTTAGTCATGGGAAAAATAAGTTTTTCTCTTGCTGTTCCAATTCTAGGAAACTATGGTCCAGGAGGCAGTGGAGGAAGTGGGGGTTATGGAGGGAGAAGCCGATATTGAGCTTCTTCCTATTTGCCATGGGTAAGTAGCTTTTAAGTTTTACAATTACTGTCTTGGGAGATTTAGCTGCCAGGAGTAAAAGCTTATTAGGATCATGTTATCTTTCCTTAAAATCTGGTTAGATGGATAATATCATAACCTATTTTTTTTTTACTCTTTACTTCTGTTGAAACAGGCTTCACTGTATAAATAGGAGAGGATGAGAGCCCAGAGGTAACAGAACAGCTTCAGGTTATCGAAATAACTGTTAAGGAAACTCTTATCTCAGTCATGCATAAATATGCAGTGATATGGCAGAAGACACCAGAGCAGATGCAGAGAGCCATTTTGTGAATGGATTGGATTATTTAATAACATTACCTTACTGTGGAGGAAGGATTGTAAAAAAATGCCTTTGAGACAGTTTCTTAGCTTTTTAATTGTTGTTTCTTTCTAGTGGTCTTTGTAAGAGTGTAGAAGCATTCCTTCTTTGATAATGTTAAATTTGTAAGTTTCAGGTGACATGTGAAACCTTTTTTAAGATTTTTCTCAAAGTTTTGAAAAGCTATTAGCCAGGATCATGGTGTAATAAGACATAACGTTTTTCCTTTAAAAAATTTAAGTGCGTGTGTAGAGTTAAGAAGCTGTTGTACATTTATGATTTAATAAAATAATTCTAAAGGAAATTGTGTAATTATAGACTTTTTATTTTAAATAAGTTAAGGAGTGGGTAGTATAATTAAGGTCTGTTGCAAAGCTGTTTTTATATTTGTGTAAGATAAATGCTGGTCAGATATAAGTGTGTTGTCTGCAATTCATCAGGATTAAATTATCTAGATAACTTAAGGGATATCTCTGCAAGGAGAAACACCTTTTTAGATCTTTTAGATGCTGCTTCTTCAATGCAAGGAAAGGAAAATAACCCCAGCGAGGTACTCTTCAGGGATACAGGTCTAGTACAAGAGAACTCTTGACGGCTACTAAGTTCAGCCAGTCTTAAAAAACTGTGCTGTTTCTACAAAGCTTTAACTACAGTAGTTTATAAGGATGCCAACGAAAGCTGAGGGTGTAGAGCAAAATAGTTCTAAGCTTCAGTTAAACTTCTTTAGGTAAGATCTTATTTACTTTTCCTTTCTTAATTTTCCTCCCCAAAAGATAAACTAATACTCTCCAATGGTCTTTCAGTATAGTGGTTCTTATCGTAGTTTAACATAGCTTTAAATTGAGTTTAACAATTGATAAACTCAAGGAAATAATTATATAAACCCTGTTTTCCAATCTGTCATTTACTTAAATTATTTTGGTTGTTTTTCCCTTATTTTCTTCCTTTCCCATTCCCCTCCCTCCCCCCTCTATGAAGATTTAGGTGCTTAACATATCATTTTTTTCCCTGCTGGAATTTTAGCATTGATATGAACCATGGACAAGCATTTTCTGCTGCCACAAAGACTAAAGTGCTTCATTTCAACAGCTGAGGCAAGCCAAGTGATCATTAATAAAGCTTTTCTTGGTTCCTTCAGTGGTGTTGGTAGTAAAATGGTAGGTAAAAGTTAGGCTGAAAGTTCAATACATCATGAAATTTGCCATCCTTACACCCCTGTGTATTCTCACATTTCTTGGATCAAGTGTTTTGAGTGAACTAGGAATTTTTATTAAAGACACTTTTTTATTGATGATGGTTCTAGCTTTACATTGCTTATTAGGATCAGGCTAAGGAGAACAGAAGGGCAAATGGTTGGATATTTTCAGGTAATTATACTTGGGAATAAAGTCTACATTATAAATCTTGTATGTCCAGTACTAAATATTTGGGCTTAAATGTTAACTTCCCATCCCCAACCCTATTGGAGAGAGAGGTTGGCTGCTGATGTTCATTTTTTAACAATGTTACCGAAGTTTTGATTGTCTGGCTTTATTGCCTTTTCAGGAATGTGATAATCAGGGCATATTCTACTGTATGCACCAGTGAGACTTCTTTGATCCTAAGAACACCACTGAAGTTATTTAGGTTCTTTGGACAAACATGATAAACTTCTTCAGATACTTTTTTTTTCCTTTGGCAGGAAGGTGTCTTGCTGCAGGTAACTAATGAAGAAGTGGTCAACCACAGAGTCTTCAAGAAATAAGAAATTCTGTACCATCTGAAAGTAGTTCCTTTTGGTGCCTTCATTTAAAAGCACACTCTTAAGATGAAAGGGAAATGTTTTCTGATAAAAATAACTTCATTTAGTACAGGTTCTTAATACAAAACAATTAGAAATTGAGCATTGTTTGTAAGAGTAACATCAAATCAGAGAGACCAATGTATCATGTTTTAAATTAGGTTTTGTGAGTAGACAGATTAAAATTCTATTTTAAATATAAAGTTTATAAAATAAATACTTTTGTATCCAATTACTTGGTGTACTGTTTACACATAGAATGTGTGAATCTTGTTCTACAAATCAGTTGTCTAAAGGATTGCCATCCCCTAGTATTTTTCAGCAGTTACACAAAGTTTATGCATTTTTCTTTCAGTATTGATAGACAAACGGGAAAAGCACTGTGGACATTATTGGCTGTCCCTAATAAAATGCCATTCTTTCACACTGTATATTCAGCGTTTGAATACTGCTATAATTTCCTGGCTTTACGTTGTATGCTTAATATAACTGATGGTATTTTCAAATCACTAACAGGTATTAACCAGGTAGAATGGTCCAAATTAAGTGGCTATGTAAAGCACTGAGAAACAGTATTTTCTCAAATTTCAGTTGACTTATCTACACTTAACAACAGTGATCTTTTTAACAGGTTACACGTGGGCAGAATTTAAAAGTTGTGACTCTTGGACATTATTGAAATAATGAACCAGGAAAATAAAGGTCTACTTAATTTGGGTTCTGATAAGGTTTCTCCACAGGTAGAACAGCTCTAATAATGACTTATTTGTACCCGTCAACCACAGATATGTTAAAATGCTTAATTTCAAACTTCATTGGGAAAGTAATTTTAAATGTTTTAAAGACAGCTCTACCAAGAACCTTGAAGGTCAATCAAGTTGATAGTAACAAACTAAAAAATTCCCAATCAATGGGAAATTTGAATGATACACATTAGGTTGAAATAACTTGAAACATAGGTAATACTAAATACTCAAAAAATGGGAGCTCTTTGTGGTGTATGGTATATATATATTGAGCAGGATGGTGGTTTCAGTTTTACCTCAGTTAACTTTGCAGGGTTGTGTCATTCTGGGCCAAGCACCAGAATGACCTGTCAACAGGACTGGTAAGTAGGTGCTGGCTGGCTATTTCCCATAGTGAAGTAGCCAAGCATAAAGCCAACAAACTCTCAAAACATGACCAGTGTCTAGAGGTCACAGGTTGTACAATATGAGATACCCTAATTAGCCAGATGCAAATTTAAGGGACTCTTGAAACATTTCAGAATGTTACCCAGACAAGCATGTTTTTCAAAAAAAAAGCCTTCAAGTCACCCCATAGGCCCATGTAACCCAGATCAGGTGTCACTGGTATAAATGTTCAGCATGGCTGGCTGACTACAAAATGAAACAGACAAAAGGAATTTCTTGAGTACAACTTTCACCTGAAAGTGGGTTACCAGTGGTGGTAAATGTAGCTTTTAATTGTGTGTGCTGTATTTTTCTTGTCTAAATTTAAAATGACTGCCAGGAAAGCAGCCTATGATATGAATGCATGGAGTATATTTTGAGTCTTGGCTCTCTTTTTCTGCTACTGAAACCTGCAACTAATTGAGATTTCAGTAAGGTGACCTGAAAGTGGAAGCTAAAACAAGATAAGTCCCTTAGGAAAAGCAAGGTTGTAAGGTTTTAAGTCTTTTGTTTTTGTAAGCACTTGAATGCAGAACAGAAGTAGGTAACACCAATTTAAAATGGAAAAGTTTATTATAAAATTAAGTCCAGACCGTACACGCACTAACTGGTTTCTAATCTTTTGTCAATCTTCCTCAAACTAAACTGGGATACAGGAAAATGCCCACCCACTGACTTTACCTGTTAGTTTTGTGCTCAATACTTTGAAACTGAGGTTACATTTTTGACAGCAAGTTTTGCCTGTGGCACCTGGGCCCTCCTTTCCCAACCCTTAAAGCCTTTTTTGGGCACATGAATTAACCCAAGGGGAGATTTTCAATTTTCTGAATATTGTGTTATGTATTTTGGAGAAAAATCAAGTTTCTATTTACTCAGTATATCTGCATAAAAGATTCCACAGGAAAAGGCTTATGCATGACAGTCGAAGTGGCTTTTGAAATATTAAAACCTAAGTGATTTAATGTACCCATCCAGTGTTTGAAGTGACCAAAGTGAATTAGTTGTTCTTAGGTCATCCTATGTGTACACAGCATTTGTTCTACACAATGCAGACAGACCTTCAGGAGGTTTTCCTCAAATTTCCCAAGTCTGATCTCTGAAGGCCTGTTTTTGTTCACATTAGCTTCAAAATAGCTTAAGGAGTGGTTTAACACGAGTTAACCTTCGAAGCTTACTGGTTTGTGGCTGCTCCATACTGCAGAATGCATTTGGTGGATTCCAATCTTCACTTTTTTTCTTCACCGTTTTGCTTTTGCTTTTTGTGGCCCGAGATAACCAGTTCCTTGGGTACAATCAAAACACTTCCATCACAACTACACTGAAGAGAATACTGGTTTGGATTGACTGGTCTACCTTCTTCATCTCTTAACCTACTAAAAATACTGTGATGAAGCTCCTTAAGTTTCTGTTTCATTATGTTAATAGCTTTGTTACACTGGGCTTGCTCTCTCTCAAGGGTTTCCTTCTTTGCTTGTAAATTACAGACATCATCTTCTAGATTGAAAATTATGTCCTGTTTACGTTTACGACAGTTCTGAGCAGCAACTTTGTTTTTTCCTCTTCGCCTAATATCACGAATGAGTGACACTTGTATATCAGTCAGATAGTGCCTGCTTAGCATGCTGTTGAAAGAATCAACAGGCATACGGATAATTTCATCAACTGAAAAAGGGATATGCAGGGCTTTAGCACGCCTTTCATCACGGCTTAAGTTTCTATCTGTGTCATTGAGGTACTGGCTCCTTACTTTCCGTGACTTAGCAGGCCAAGGGAGAGATTCAGAAGTGGATTCTAGTGCGCTTGGCTGTAAGTGGTAAGTGTGGTTGTGAAATACATGTTCAAACATGACGCCCCCATGAAAATCAGAATTGTTCCTATGATCCACGTGGCAAAGTTTACTGGGCTCTGGGTAGTAGCCACCGACAGCACCTAAATTATGGTAGGAAAGTGTGTCAAGATCACTAGTATAACCTATAGTGCCTGCGCACATAGAGTGAGAAGAATTAGACTTGGTGACAGAGGTGCTGTTGTGCCTTGAATTTAAGGAAAGTTCAGAATCAGAATCTGGTTCTTCAAAAAAATGAGAAACTTCCATGGGATCAAAACCTGTAGCCAAAGAGAACAAATTTATCTCATCAAATACGTTTATATCGAGGTCATGTAGGTCTTGACTTGTTAGGTTCCTCAGCTGACTATCGACAAGTGGAAGAAATCCTGTCAAATCACTTTCAGGAAGGGGCTGTTCAGGATTTGTGGTATGAGAATTTAACTGTAGAAATGGTTCTTGTGACTTTGAAGTCCTTGCCACTGGATCTCTTCTGTCTGAATTGTCTGTTGGGCACAACATGGCCTCGTGGAGATTCACATCTTGACTTACGGCCTGACTAAAATTTACGTTACAATGCGTCGAGCTCATGCCATCGGCACTACCTGGAAGAAGAGGACTATCTCCCAGTAAGATTTCCTGAAAACAAAGGGGGGTGGGGGAGAGCACTTTACAACTCCATTTCAGTAGCATTTTTGGTAACATACTATGCTCACTTTTCTCAAATCCTCCTTAGGCATAGGGATACTTCATACGCTGGGAGGGTCATGGAGAGTAAGAGTGAAGTAGTGGAGGATGGGGATGGGGAGGCACTGTGTGGATGTCATCTTTCAAATGCTATGCTATATTGTATGCCATGTTTACTGCTATCTTGACTCAAAATCAAGTTATTTAGAAGAAACGGCATATATGTAGCAGGTGAGGCAACTATATATTCCAAGGAACTGGGGTGGGTGTGGGAGGAGGAACAACCAAGATCAATAAATGTTTCTTTTCCTCTTCCTGCCTGTGCCTTTCTGCCTTTCCTTTAAAAAATGCCTTTCCTTTAAAAATAAAAGAGAAATTCTAAAAGTATGTGTGCTTAGTGGACTACATAGTAGAAAATTCGTAAGACAGGTGAGTGCTGGTATTTTCCTACAAGGATAAAGTCAAAGTTCGTTACCTCCAGTGAATTTTCAGGCTGTGATGAAAGCAGCTGAAATAAATCTTCCAGAGAGAAAGATGTGTCTGTTCCATTTATATGTCTCTATAAAAACAAAGATAACACTAGTTTTATTTCCATGCTGAATTTTTATCCCCTACTTTGGAAATTTTACATTGAACTCTTAGTTCTGTTTTAGTATCCTTAACTCCCACTCCCCCATTATTGCCCTAATCGTAGTTTTTAATTATCTTGCTTAATTCTACCTTAATTTGGAGAGGCTGCAATGGAAAAAATATTTACAAAATTGTTTTAGACTTACCAAAATGTTTAATTATTTTCTCATTGCTTCATCTGTCATCAGGGTTTAGATTCTTAAATAACTTGGGTGTTTTGTTTTTTTTTTGAGGTTCCCCACACTTCTAACATTTGCAGAAAAGAAAATTACTATGTAGAACACAAGGTTATGAGGATCATTCTGCTTAAAATGAAGTCCTTCAGGCTAAAGATACACTTTAGAAAATCATTTGCCCATTCCCTTTCTTCTGTCTCAGGAGTTAAAGAGAGCAGAGGGGCTAACCCCAACCAACCCAGCACTCTGGGCAAAGGCAAGAGATGAGAACATGGAAGGAACAAGAAGGGTTCCTTAGACACAACAGCTTTTCCTGAGTTACCGGCTACTGTTCAAAGTAGAGAAACAGTTCCTGCTTCCCTCTGAGGCTGGTGAGGGACTGAAGGTGAAACTAGCCAGGAGCAAAATGAACCAATACAATGAAGATGGTAGACAAAGATACCCTCAGCCTCAAAAGATGACTGTGCATCACTTGGGGAAGTGGCCTGAAATGTCTCCTTTGAAACAGGGCTTCATTGGCATTAATGCGATACTGGGGTGTGTACACATGCTGCTGGGTTGGTGGTCAAGACACACCAAGAGGGCGTGAATTAGGATATAAAAGAACACACTTCTACATTTCAGTGCAAAATTGGATGCTACAATGGGGCCTTTACTCAATTGAAGGTAATTAAAAGGATAAAGCCTGAGGGAGAGAAAATGGAAGGGTTCTTTGGAGTAAGCTCTTGGCCCCTCTCACTAAAGACAAAAACGGACATGCCCTGCAGTTTGGGAAACAGCTGAGAGTCTAGAGCTTGCCTGAGAAATGAAAAGGGCAAGAGGCTGAGCAAGATCGGCAGTTAGAGAAGCAACGAGAATGTCAGAGCAGGTGAAATACAGATTTCCAGGACCAGCTGCTTGTATGCTGGTAAGTATTTGTAACAGCCCCCTAAAGAGAGATGCACTTGTCCTTGTAGGGGTAAGGGTCTACAAAGAACCTATAATATGAAAATGTCCATCTAACAGAAGTTATAAAAATAGGGTTTAAGGGAAACCAGTGTTAGATGGGTGCCAGTTAAGTAACTGAGTCATAACCCCACCCCTGCGAAACCTCCAACCCCCCAAAAGACAGCCTGAGGAGCAAGGGAAGGAGAAATGGAACAGCATGCCACACATAACGCTTCTGCTTAAGCGAGGCTTTGAAGCTGCAGCAGAGGAGACGGGAGAATCCAAATTTATTAGTTTTTTGATTATCAATTGCTAGACTGAGATAAGCAGAGAGATTTCTCATTATCTAGAAATCATGGGGCCTGCCCTATATTTCCCCCAAGGTATAGGAAAGAACTAGCCATCTCGCTCCCCACAAAGTCAGAATAGGCTGGAGCGGGTGGAGGAGCGGCAGGTGGGCAAAAAGCAAGCTGTTTTCATTCACTCCATTAGTCATGTAAAAGTCCATGTAATATCCCATGCTCGACTACATTGATGGGCTATCTGAGAAGAGCCAAGCCTCATACTCTCCCTCCTCCAATGGTTTTCCAGAACAGTCCCAAACTCCACAGGCTGAAGCAGATCGTGGCTGAGAGAACCATCATGACAAGACTTGGAAGGGTGCACTTTGGTTAAGTTTGTGGAACCTCCAGGCCCACTTCGAGCACTTGCTTGCCACACTGTGGGCTGGGACCTCAGCAGGCTGAGTAGAAACAAGAGTATGACCCAAGTGAAAGGGGAGGACAGAACATGGCCTGGCTCCTGGGGTTCATCTTCCTGTACCTCTACTACAGTCTAGATTGAAGATGAAAAATGGGCTCCTGAATGCCCATTCAGCACGGCTGATAGATTGAGGGAGGATTTACACCCAAGCCCCACTTGGTCCTGAGGTATTTGCCTGTAGATCCTCTAACTCACACTCCCAGGCTTAGTCAGCTTGGCTGCCTCATAGGTGGCTGGTGGAGGGTTCCTGGCTTCAGGAATTCCAATCATTTCATTTTCCCTTGATGTCAAACAAAACTAACAAAACCTAGCAAGTTTCTGGCAGGGTATGTGTGGGTATGTGTGTGTATGTGTACACACACACAGCTGAGTTTAAACAGGTAATTCTGTGGGGCACCTTTGTAAATCAAACACTTCCATAATTTAAAAAAATGTATTTTCATGTACTGGATTTGTTTATAGTAGAGTACACATGTAAAAAAAATTCAGTCTCAACACAGTCAAGGCCATAAAATCTACGAAGCCAAAATGATAAGGCTGGGATATTTGATATGCTTACCTCATTTATAGATTCAGTAGTCTTTTCTGCTTCCCAGTCAGATTTATCTACTTTATTTTCATCTTCATTCTTTGGCTGTAGTAATTTCTCCTTCTGGGTTGAAACCCTTTGCTCATGTTCCTCATGCTTCAAACTGTGATCCGCAGCTTCATACCTTGCTCTTAATACCTCATTCTCCTTAAAAAAAAAAAAAAGGTGCCCAAGAGTATACTAAGTAGAATTCCATATTTCATCAAGAGTCAAATATTTAAAGTCACATTGTGCTTACTATTCATTGACCATGAAAACCCTCAAATCAAAACTTAAAACTGGCATTTCATTATTAGTATTATAGAAACAATTCTGAAACACATGTCAGCTTTGTGCCCTGTCTTTGAGACAGGATTCTAATCTGCATAATTTAAATTACATGTACTTACAAAGACTGAGCTTAAAATATTTGCAAATTTGATTATATTTAGAAATCACTATTGGCAACAGGCAGTTTTATTTCATTTTCTTTTGAAAATCAAACAGCTAAGTTGGAAGCAAACACTAATCAAATATTCACAGAAAACTTGAAAGTATTATTACAAAGTTATTAATTGCAGTTCTCTCTGGCAGGTGGGATGGAGCAGGGTAGGTATAGAAAAAGTTGATTTCACTATAAATTTCTATACTGTTTGAATATTTTACAACCAACAGTTTTTACAATCAGAAAAAAGTTTATTGAAAAAAAGTTAACAGTGAAGCATATAGTAACTCTCCACAGATATTTTCAACTATGCAGATAGACCCAGATGAGTCCTTCCACCTTTTAATTTATTTTGTTCTTCAGTATCCCATTAGTCTAACACATTTATTGAAGTTCCAGGAAGAGAAGAAATTGGGGCAGAAGAAACATTTGTCTTGATTTTTTTAAGCTCCTCTTTTATACAAGAAGCACATTGTTCAGTCTTCACTTAATTTGGGATCTTCCAGTTATTTTTTGTGGTTGATTTCTAGTTTTAAGCCAATGTGGTCAGAGAAGATGCTTGGTCTGATTTCAATCTTTGTAAATTTATTGAGACATGTTCTGTGTCCCAACATATGATCTATCCTTGAGAATATGTTCCATGCACACCTGAAAATAAAGTGAAATCTGTAGTCATGGATAAAGTGTTCGCTATACATGAACGAGACCTAACTGTTCCAAGTGGTCATCTAAAGCTGCTGCTTCCCTGTTAATTTTCTGCCTGGTTCATCTGTCCATTGTTATAAGTTGGGTTTTGAAGTCTCTTACTATTGTGTTGCTGTTGATGTCTCTTCAGTACTAATAATACTTGCTTAATATATTTTGATGCTTCTTCATTTGGTGCCTATATGTGGATAAGCATTATGTCTTATGTCCATTTCTTTTGTTATGCTTTTTAGTTGGAAGTCTGTTTTATCTGATATATGTATGGTGGTTCTTGCTCTTTTGTGGTTGCCAGGAGTGTAGGATTGTCTTCCAATCACTGACTTTGAGTAGTCTTTATCTTTTGAAAGAAGGCAAATTTCCTGAATGTAGCAGAAAGTTCTATTATGTTTTTTAAATCCATTCGGCCACTCTATATTGTTTGACTGGTGAGTTCAGTCCATTAAGGCGTAGGGTGACTATTGTTATGTAGCTGCTTACTGTCATTTGTAATTTGTCTTCTGTGTGTTGTACCAGATAGTGTCTTTGTTCTTCTCTTTCTCTTCTTAGATGGGCTGAGTGTGGTTATATTTTGATTGGTTTCCCTTTTTGTTTTCTAATTCGCTTTTTCCCTGGGGATGTATTTTGAGGTTACCCTGAAGTTAGCATTAAAAATTCTGTTTAATTTCCTTTTTATTTGAAAGCAGATTAGTCTTCCACTCATTCTAACCATTCACATTTTTGTTCTCTCCCCTCCCCCACTTTTTATATTTGCTGTCTTACTGTTTCTGCATCCTGATTGCAGTTTCTTTACACGTTATATAGCGTCCTTTAATATTTTTGTAGAACGGGTTTTGTGGTGATACATTTCTTTACTTTTTGCTTTTCAGAAAAGCTTTTTATCATTCCTTCAGTTCTGAATGATAATCTTGTGTACGGTATAGTATCCTAGATTGAAAATCCTTTTCTTTCAGTACTTTGAATACATCATGCCATTCCCTTTTGGCCTGTAGAGTTTCAATTGAGAAATCCACTGACAATTTTATGAGGGCTCCTTTGGATGTAACTCATTTTTCTCTGGCTGCTTGGAAGATTCTTTATCTCGTATTTTTGACATTTTGATGACAATGTGTCTAGGTATGGGTCTATTTGGGTTTCTTTCATTAGCAACTCTTTGAGCTTCCGGGGTCTGGAGGCTTCCTTCATTCTTCAGACTGGGGAAGTTCTCAGCTATTATTTCTTCAAATACAGTTTCTGCCTCCTTTTCTCTCTCTTCTCCTCCTGGGACCCCTTTGATGCGAATGTTGTTTCTTTTGATGTTGTCCCAAAGGTCTCGAATTCTCTTTCTTTCTTTGCATTTTTTTTCCTCCTTGCTGGTTTGCTTGAGTACAGTCCTCTGTCGTCCCGTCTTTCAGCTCACTGATTCTATGAGACACTTCATCCATTCTATTCTTGAGTCCCTCTGTTGAATGTCAACTATTTGTGTTCTTTATTTCTTTGACATAAAAAAATAAAGCTTAATTTCTTCTCTCTCTTTTTTGTTCTCTTTTTCTTCCTCTGTTTTCTTAATTTCCATGAGTTTATCACTGTTGCCCTAAATTCATCCTCAGGTAGTTTGCAGACATCTGTTGTGTTCAGATTTTCCCCTGGGTTTTTGATTGGCTTCATCATTTCACAAATCTTTCTCTGTCTCTTTGCTCTGTTGGGCATTTTGTTTCTGTGGATTAGGTTTCACTGCAGTGATGGTCTTGTGTAGGGTATTGACTTGTGCTGAGTAAGCCTGGATCTTGGTTTGGACACTGTGGTCAAGGGCTTTGGTCCTGATACTCTACCATCTTTTCTGTATTAAGAGTTCTTTCCTGCCTTTTGGATAATAGGTCTACTTATCAGCCTACTAACATACATAACATCTCCCCATCTTTAAAAAATTCCTAGCTTGGTCTCACATTACTTTTTAGATTCCAGCTCAGTTTTCTACTCATTCATTTCAGAGTAAAATCTTTCAAAGAGCCATCTGGAGTCTCTTGAACCTATTCCAATGAGGATTTTGTCTTCGCCAGTCCACAAAAACTGTTCTTTTAGGTCTCCCAAGTCAGCACTTCTCCACAGAGGGTCGGTTTATTTGACTCATCAGCATTATTGCACTTAGTTATTCCCTCTTCCTAAAGACACATTTTCCACCTGGCATCTAACTACCACCTCTCTATTCTTCTAGCTCACCAACTACTCCTGTACCGAGTCTTCATCTTCACCATCTCTAAACATGACATAACCCCAAGGTTCAGCCACTTTTCCACCTCCTTGGCCCTGTATTTGTTCCTTCTGCCTGTAAGCTCTCCCTGTGCTCACTTTCTCCACCAATTCCTCACCCCATAGCTCCCTTCAGGTCCCTATTCAAATATTAGTTCCTCCCTTCTCCTTCTTATGCACTCTGTATGAAAAATTATATTAAAACAACATGCCCTGGTGGAGTAGCAGTTTGGTCCACATTCTACATACATCCCAAGGACATGAGTTGGGGGGAGCAGAAAAACACACCAAGACGAACAACGAAATAAAAATAAATAAAATGATTCTTCCTCCTCTCCCTGTCTAGCTGCATATTCACCTTCATTCCTGCCTACACCTTTTCTTAACTATATAAATTAAAAAGTGCCTCTCCCATTAATATCTCATTTAGCTTAACTTTTCTCTAGCATTTAGCACCACCTGATATAATATCACAATTTTTTTGTTGGCTATCATCCCCACAGGAATTTTTTTTTTTTTTTTTTTTTTTTTGAGAGCAGGACTGTCTGCTTGGTCCCTGCTGTATGCCCATTGCCTACCTCAGGCATAATATTTGTTAAGTAGATTTACTCTTAGACATAACATCCTAAGAATCTGGTGGAGATCCAACTTCTAATGGATGAGATGCATTATCTTGCTCTTTTTCTGCAATTACATTGCCAATTCCTCTTGAAATCTGGGGAAGGAAGGAAAGGGTGACTGGTTCACTACTCTTCAAATCTCTATATTTTGCAAATTCAAGTTTTCTTTTGTTATACCTGAGAATAATCTAATCCAAAATTCTGTATTCATTATCTATTGTAGAATCATGCAGTAAAGTCCCCTTAATCAGTAATTAGTGAGTTAAATGACACACATGAATTTGCAAACAGGAGATTATGTTATCTATAACTTTACACAAACAATAGCAGAAGGAACCCAAGCTACTAGGACAGGACTACATCTAACACATAAGGAGATCTAGCAAATAAAACTTTAGTCTGGGAAGGTTTTTTTTTTTTTTTTTTTTTTTTTGGAGAGGAAAACATACAGTGCAGCAGATTTTGGTAATGAAAGTGTGAATGATGGTCTACTTAAAAACTCAGGAAGAGAACTGACGACAGAAAAATTCATCATGAGAACTTACATTGTAAGAAGCAGGAATTAGGTTAAAAATCCTATTATACTAATGGATATAACTCATCAAAAAAAAAAAAAATCAATGAGTCCACTTGAATATAAACAAACTAATAAATGAGGGTGAAAGGAGATCCCTTCCTTATAGTAGAATGCCACTATTAAATAAAGAATGATGGAATTAGAAAATCATTAATGGATGCTAAAATAAGGGAGAATAAAAGTTTGAGAAGAAAATATTATCTCATAGTATCACCCTGTAAATTATTAATTACAGAAATGATAACACTGGTGCACCCTAGTAGCTTAAGCAGTAGGTATGTGAACTAGAGGGGGTTGGAAGTGGGTGGAGGTGTAAACTAAAACAAATAGAAGTTCTTCCTTCTCCTTCCTTCCTTAAAATGCTTCTTTCTTCTCTCCCCAAAAAAGTATAACACTGTAAGAGAAAACTGACATGCATTATTGTAACCAAGTAGTCAAATCCATCATCAAAAATGGAGATAAACCATCAAGATATGGAGAGGAATACATATTGCTACTTCTGTGGTATTCCTGCCCAAAAGTCATAATCTCACAATGTCATGAGAAAACATCAGATAAATCAAAATTGGAAATGAAAGGGAGCCAAAATAAAAGCAAACTAACAAATAACTGCAAGCTAAGACAAATGAAGGACGAAGAAAGAGGGGACCTACTTTAGAGGGAAGGTCTGCCAGGGGAGGTAACATTTTAGTTGAGAGCTGAAGAAAAAGAGCTTTATGAGAAGAGGGGAATGTTTAAGGAATGGATAATATTCTGTCTATTCATTGGCCTTTTACCATAATGTGTTTAATTATCTTAAGGATGGGTATTTAGTTGTTTCTAATCTAATGCTTTTTTTTTTTTTTTTTTTAAGGAATGGTGCAGGCGGGGATGAATGCAAATAATCAGGAAGGCAGGAAGAGAGAGGAGAAGAAGCATTTTTGTTTTATTTCCATTTAGTTGTTCATACTGGCTGTTTCCCCCTAGGCCCAGGGAAACGTGGCCTGCATCTTTCAGAAGCAATTGACTTAACCGCTACTCTACCAGGGCATGTCTCCACTCTTTTCTTATAACAAAAAAAAGTCCTCATTCATACTGCTTTGCACACATGTAAATTCCTGGAATTTATGCTGAATCAACAGATATGTGCATATTTTATTTGATGGAGTCTATCTATAATGGATAAAAGTGTCACTCTCATATGTGAAAACTGGTATCTCATTCTAATTTTAATTTCTATTTCTCTTATTATGTTGAGGTTGAACATCCTGCACCAAGGCTGAAAACATCTGATTTCCTCTTCTGTGAACTGTTTGTGGCCTTTGCCCATTTTCCTCCCGGGGTGCTTGCTTCTCTTGTTGACTGATAGCAGCATAAGGTCACTTTTACTCACCTCCTCCCATCTGCAGAAATGCCAGAGAAGTGGGGATATCAGCTAGCCTACTGTAACAGTATAGGTGGAGAGCAGAAGACACTCTGGGAAAGATGGTGGTAACAGAGGAGCAGAGGAATCTGATTCATTTGTTGGTGAACAGGAAGTGGGGAATAAATGAAAGGGAGGAATTGAGAATAAAGCTTAGATTGTTGGCTTAAATAACTGGGTAGAGAGTTACAGTAAAAAACAATGAAAAGGCAAAGAACTCTTCCATTTTGGGTTTGTTAAATTGAGATGTGAAAAATCAAGCAGAAATATCTACTACATTAGTGAGATGAGAATCTGGAATTTAAAGGTTTGAAACTGGCGGTATAATTTGGGAACACATCAACATAAAAAAAATTCACAGGAACTAATGAAATTCCAGCAAAGCAAAGAGATCAAAGCAAGTGCGTCTCAATACTCATCCCGTGGCGTTACAACATTCGTAGGTCAGACAGAGAAGTCAACAGAGAGCTGAAGGTCAGGAAGTGAGGTACAGCAGGAAGGCAGGAGACAGCAATGTCTGGGAATCCAAAAGTGATTCAAGAAGACTGGAGGGGGTGATTCTGTTGAATGCTGCTTGGAGGGTGCACAAGATACGGGCAGAAAAGTATCCGTTGGATTTGGCAATAAGAGCTGTTGGTGGCCTTCAGAAAAACCAGTTGAGGATAGAAGCCGAATAACACTGTATTGAAGAGTAAACAGGAGGTGACAAGCTGGAAGCAGTGTACAAACAATTCTTCGAAGAATTCTGGGTGTACTATCTTTAATAAATCCCATTTGCTTTTGCTTTTCAATGGCTGTGCTGACTTCTCTGTCACCCTAATGGGTGGACCCAGAGAAATCTTCTCTCATGCTCACAAGAATCCTGGCTCATGACCCCAAGACCCTCGTGGCAACAGAAGTAAGTATAATTAATGCCTTTATTTCAAGACAAACAACAGGAAGTGGGTACAGGTGCGCCCTGATAGACTAAAAGGTCAGCAGCCTCTAAAGGAGCACAGTTCATGTATGTCCCAAGGATCAGAGTTTGCGTCCTGGGGTCAGGGGTAACAACCAATGTGAACAACTAAATAAAAATAAAACAAAATGCATTGCTTCTTCCTCCTTTCTCTTTTCCTTCCTGACTGGCTATTTATTCACTTTCATTACTGCCTACACTCTTCCTTTAAAAAAATGTACAAGCAAAATATTTGAAGATTTGGAAGATCTATCCTTAATACTGTTGAATATTAAGAGATTTTTAAAATGTCCACAAATTATTTGACACTTTTTTTTTTTTTTGCTTCAAGCAAAGAGAATTAAGCTAAAGTGATGGTATAGCACTGTGGTCCCTCTGTGCGTTCTCTCTCCCTGATCCCCACCTTCAACACTTGTTTTGGTGAAAGCCAGGGCTCAGGTTCTGAGGACATTCAAGCTCTCTAGGGAAAGGCCTACTTGGCAAAGAATGCAGGATGGCAGCCATGTGAGTGGTCACCTTGGAAGTGAATTCTCCAGCCCCATTCAGGCCTTCAGATGAGTACAGCCCAGCTAACATCTTGATTACAACCTCACAAAACCACCCAGCAAGTCCACTCCAGGATTTTTGGCCTACCCAGACCATGCAGCAAAAAATATGTGTTGTATTAAGTCATTATATTTCTGCACAATCTGTGATGCAGCAATGGATAACTCATAAACATTTAAAAATGCCTTTTGCATTTATATTTTAAACATGCTTACTAACATTTTAACATTTTGCAGGAATATGCATAAAAGCGACTCGAGATTTCTTTATTTTTTATTTATTTTTAGGTCTTGGTCATGCTTGTTTTGAAAGAACTGGGAAGCATTATGTATTATCAAAATTCCTTACCGGAAAGTTTAAAGAAAAATTCTCCTTTAATTCTGCCCGCACCAGATTTGTTTTAGTTTTTAAAGACACTTCTGAAAATTTCCTCAGCTTCTTTCATGGGGTGTGTCAAACCCTCTCAAAGGCTATTCTAATTTACATCGTCATTGGTGGTATTTCAGCCATTTCCTTACACGCCACCTCTTCTGGGTTAGTTTTTTAATATTTTACTAATTAAAGAGCTAAAAAATTAGTGACAATAATCTTGGCAATATCAGTGTACATATGAAATAAGCGGTGACTATGAAGACAGTAGGGACAGAGGTCTAGACTGAGACCAGGAGAGACTCTGAAAGTGAGAGAACGCCTTTTACTCTTAAAAATGGAGGCCTGAAGAACTCAAAAGGAGCCAAGTAAGGAAAGTAACGGTCAGAGTCGGAATGTGAGATTTGCTGCCTGTAGGTAACCGTTCCTTTCTGGCCAGACAGAGGCAGGTGACACCTGAGGCAAGTCACTTCAATGTCAGATACCTGGTTTCTTGGGACCAGCCTTGATATACCAAAGGTCTATAAATAAGTGGCTCTGTAATTTATTACTCAAACCAGCCTATTTTTGAGAGGGTATGAGCACCACTGGACAACAGGTGTAAACCAAGATGGTCCCAATTGGTCACCCTACCTATGTGGCCACAGGGGAAAGGGGGGAGACAACATAACTATCAAGAATCTTATGACAGACTGAGTGCTGACTGCCTTTCACAGACAAGGGTACAGCGTCGGTGTGCAGCAAATCTTTTCCTAACTCTAGTCCTTCACCTGTTCACTAGACCGTGATTCAGTGAGAGCCTCTTACAAAGCTAACAGCAGCAGGCGTCAGAGGAAGCGACAGATAGCTTAGCTCCAGAGTTCCTGGTTTTGTTAGTCTGCAGCACCTCTTGACTTCTGCTTCTGTCCAGTCCTGCTCTCTGGTCCTCTCTCTCAGACGTATGACCCGAGAACACTCGGGCAGAGTCCACTTCCCAGACAATATGGCTGTGACAGTTGGCAATTCTATCTTGGAGCCGGTGGGGGGAGAGGAAAGCCCAGAATCTCCAGAGAGGGAAGGATAGAAGCATCAATAATACATAAACATGGAATAAATAGAAATAATAATTATAACATTTCCGTTTAGAAAGTGAAAAGGCCTATTTCACTTGTAATAAAATTTGCAGCTTGCAAGACATAAAACTTTTGTGGCTCAGGTCCCAAAACAGTCCACCCAACTCTTACTGTGTGACCAGTTTCCGTCTGTGAAATGACGGGGTATTTTCTCAAAATCACATTCTAAGAAAGTACTTTGTACATTTTAGCATACTAGGTAAACAATAAATCATTCTTCCTTTCTATTGCTTTTTGATTCTAAGTGGCAATTAATGGCTAATCACTACAGCTCAATCAGAATGTCAAGAGAAAGAGATACCAGTCCTGCTAAGTGTCATTACTTCTCTTTGCGTGTTTCTTCTCCTGTTTTTCTCAACTCAATGACATGAGACCAAGATAGCGTATAGATGTTTTATAATAAATTGCATTTTATTTGTGTGTAGATGATTTTTACTTTCATGGGGCTAGGACTCAGTAAAGGGGAAAACACAGTTCCCCCTTGTCTGTAAATAGATGAGTGAGGGTGGGGGGCACTTAGTCACAACTCAAACCTGTAACCTGGAACTGGTACCTGCCAGTGAGGCCCTCCCATCCCCACCACAGCCTCCCGGCTGGAACCGACCCATCTCATCCTCAGCTGACCCAGAGCTTTCTGAATTTGAGTCCTTGAGCTAAACTGGCTCCTTGCTCTCAAATCCCATGACTTGCAGGTTTTTTCTTATGACACCCATTCTATCTAAATGACAATTATTTGGGTCTTTTTTTCCCTATTGGGCTGTAAACTGACAACACCTATCCTTCTACCATTCCTTTTTTTAATCAGCTTTGCAGCCAATGTAAGGAGCTAGGCTGAATCTTGCATGAAGGTGTGAATCAGTGATGGTAGAGAAAGGGAAAGAAAAGTGCAAAGCTGGGCTTTTCTCCTTGTTGAGTCTCTGAAGTTCCAGGTAGCTGGCAAGAGGATTTCTAAGACTGTACTTATTATACTGTTACTGAGACCCAAAGAGTGTGCTGGAGAGTCTGACCCTGAAAACACTCTTTGTGAACAGTTTCCAGCTTGGCCTGGCTTAGCTGGGCCTTTCATTTATTTGTCAGGGGGAGGAAGGACTGAGCCCTGCTTTGACCTTCAGGTTGGTGGAACCTTCAAAGACAAAGAACAGTGTGGTGCCTACAAGAAGGATGACATCAGAGGGAAAGGAGTGAGGGCCAAAGAATTCTGAGGCCTGTCTCTAGGCTGGAAGACAAGCTGGAGTCATCAGGTCTAGAGTGAAACAAGGAGCCAGATAAAGAGAGACTGTGTCCTGTTTGGCCTGGGTGGTTTTTAATAGCATTTTACAATAATTATAGTTCCCATTTACTGAGGACTCACTATGGGCCAGGCACCACACACTCACTGAAGCTGCTCAGCATCCCTGTAAAGGCAAGACATATTATTCTCTTTTCTTCCAGAGAAGGAAACTGGCGTACAGTGAGGTTAAGCAACTTGCTTTAAGTCACAGAGCTAGTAAGTGACAGAACCAGGACAGCAGTGGTAGGAAGAACCAACTCCATGGGAATAAACGAAATCCCTCTCTGCCTGAGTATCACTTTGTCATGCAGAACAGCTGGCTACAAAGTAAGGGATGGATTTTGTTTGAATTGTACCAATTGTGAAAACCATTCATGAGATAATTAGAGGAATAAGAATACTGAAGGGTGCATGATATTAAAGAATCACTATTGATTTCTTTTTAGATGTGATAATGGAATAATGATTATATTCAGAAGAGTCCTTATATTACAGTTAATATAAGGAGTTTGTTTCAAAATAAAGGGGGGTGGAGAATGAAACAAGATGAAACAAGGAAACAATACTGGTCATGTATTGGTTGTGTTAAATCTAGATAACAGGAGAGGGGGGGTTCCATTATCCTACCCTCCATTCCCTCCATTTGCAATATATGCTTCAAATTTTCCATAATCAAATGTGATAGAGGCTAAAGTGGCTTTTGAAGGCCCTGAAGAAGGCAGCTAAAAATAATGGCAGACTTTCTCCATGTGGCCGAGGCTACAACAGGAGAGGTTGATATTTCATGTGACTGCCCACCAGCAGAGGTCAGGCATAAAAATAACCAGTGTGGTGGTCCACACACATCCTACAGACCTAGGCTCAAGACCCGGGCTGAGGTCGGGATTGCGGTGGGAACAACTCGGTTAAAGAAAAAAAATGTTTCCTCCTCCCCTCTCTTCCTGCCTCCCTGCCTCCCTGCCTTCATTCCCACCTGTACCTTTCCTTTTAAAAAGATAAAATAAAAAATAAGTGTTTCCAAATAGAAACTTCAAGACCAATAACAGGTGGCTTTGACCTAAAAGTTGCTGAGTCTCCAGGGCAGTAAAGATTCATTCACTACCACTTACATAATGCCAGAGGCCAACTGGTCCTCAACATGTATGCTTTGTATTTTATTATGGGAAATTTCAAGCACATAAAATAAAAAAAAACAATATAGTAAACCCTCCCTGTACCCATCACCTCATTTCAACAATTATCAACATTCTGCTATTCTTATATCGGAGATACCTCTCCAGTTACTTTTACGGTTTTTATGCAAGACTGACACATGCAGAAATGCATAAACCTCAGCTGTACAATTCTGACAACTGGAGGCACCATTTAACTTGTACCTCAGTCACAGCATAGAACATTTCTACCACCGCAGAAAGTTCTCTCCAGTTCTGATTTTGTCACCTAAGCTTTGCTTGTTCTAGAACTTAAGCACAAGTTTTAAACCGCCTGTATTTGCCAGCTAGTTCCCCATCTCCCAGGAACAAGCTGCCAGTCTAGTGAACTTCAGATTCCCAGGCCCCACTGGAGAGGCTCTGAGCCGGTCAACAGTGGACTCTGCAACTTGCATTTTGACAAATTAGCCAGGTGCCTACAGTCATGGGATCAGGCGTGGAGAAACTTGGCGCTAAAGACGGGCTAAGAAGTTCTTTCTGTGGATGAACTTTCAGGGTTCTGGCTCCTACTTTATGTAACAGCCCTTCAAATGAAACTGAGGGCTGACAATCATGCCCCTTCTTCAGCCTGTTTAGCTATCATCGGCAGCATGATTTGTATTCAAACAGTCTTTGGTAACTTCCTCCAGAGGGACAAAGGTTTCTTGGAGATTCACCCTCAGCACGTGGATAAGAGCAACTCATCTGCTGAGCAACAAGCCAGGAACTGCACCAGGCCTATAACATACAGTGTTTTGTAATCCTCACAAGAGCTTTCCCAGAGGCTCATTCTGGGGCTCAGCCACTAAGGTACAGGCCATGTTACGCCCAAGGGCTTGGGTTCCAGATACAGGACTGGGGGAGGGGCAAAAACTCTCCCAGAAAGAGGTTAATAGTCTCCTTTTACAACTGGGAGGTCAAGGCTCACAGAGGAAGGTGCTCACTCCAGGCAGAGATGGCGCTGAGATGATGTGTGGCTAGTTTTACCTGTGAGCAAGGCTGTAGGCTACAGAACCCAGTGATTCCGTGAAGAAGAAATTCTTCAAGCATGAAGCATCAGCCTCTGCTGAGTTCTAACTACCCTACAGTTGGATTTGCCAGTCTCTACCATCGCATGAGACAATTCGTTGAAATAAATCTCTTGGGAGGAGGGGCATATGAGCATGCATGTGTATGTATGTATGTGTGTATGCACGTGTGTATGCACGCATGCATGGGCACTCCTGTGGCTCAAGTGGCTAGAGTGCAGACCATGTAAATTTTATGGACCTGGGTTTAAGATCTGGGGCTGATGGTTATAACACACACACACACACACACACACGTGTGTGTGTGTGTAGAAAATGCTGTTTCTGTTGTCTGGAGAACCCTGACTGATACCCAGTTCCATCCAACCGCTAAAGGTCAGACTTGCTCATACCTGCCACCTGCAACTCAGCCAAAACCAGCCTAGGCGTCTCCCTGAGCCTTGGTCAATTTCACCTGCCCAGAAGCATACTTGAGTATTTCCGTAGATCCTTAACAACTAGATTTTGAGGATAAACCATTAATGTTTGAAAGGCTGTCACAAATGGAAGAAGCTTGTTTTTATGTTTGAAGTTTTGTAGTGGGTATGGCTTACTCAGTCCTTAAAAACAGTGACTCGTTCTATTCCAGGCAAGGTCACTAACTTGCTATACATCTCTAGGCAATCCTGAGTTTCACCACCTGATAATTATAATGCCAACCTGAAAGTCTGCTTTCCACTGCTCCCACCCACTCAAGCAGGTACTAAATGGTCAGATGACCCATCAGGATTTCAGAGTTGACCTACTTCCTAGATAGGACTCTGGCCTCAAAGAACCCATCACACATTCAAGCTCATGGTATTATGGAAGTTCTGCAAAGCCTATGTGGAGGGACGAAGTGCACAACTGCCCCTGGTAACTGGCCTCCGCTGCTAACCCTGTTCCCTGGGTGCTGCCCGCAGGTTCCAGTGAAGAGCCTTTTCTGCACTAACACCACCAGGGTACAAAGAAGACGCCAAATTCTGTAAAAGAAATGTTACGGAGTACAAGCGGGCTCAGAGGAAAGGACAGGAAAAGACATTTGCAGATGAAGTGATAGTTGAAACGATGCTGAGAATTTTAAGAGTAAAAGATAGAACGAACTAAAAGGAGGCATCCTGGGCAAAGGCGATAGAGTAAGAAGCAAGAAAACAGGGTTGTCTGAGGAAAAGGGAGAAAGCTCAACCTGGAAAATGTGCCTTAGGGGATGAGTGTGAGATTAGCTCAGCTAGGGCATTGGGGAGTTGGGGCACATTGACCAAATGCGGAGCCTTGAGTGATGAAATAGCAATTGATAGATAATGAGGAGTGGTGGTACTTTACCCCAAGTGAAAGTGGAGTGGTAAGGCATGCTTTGGAAACCCACTCCTGGCAACGGAATGGGTGGGCATAAATTGGGGAGGAGACATTACAGAGCCTCAGCTGAATTACTAGCACTAGCAAACATTTTTTAAAAATTATTTTTATTTTTATACATTAAAATAAACTCATATGTACAGGTTCCAAATTCCTCATATATATGTCAATACCCCCTGCCCTCCACCAAATCACCACCGTCCAGTGGGCTCCGCTACCAATTGCTGTCCTATGCCCCCACCCCAATTCCCTATAGTAACCTCAGTTCTGTTGCAAGTGTCCAAGGGTTGGTTTTGTTTCATCTGTTCCTTTGTTTTATTATTCAATTCCACTTATGAGTGAGATCATCTGGTATCTAGCTTCTTTTGATTTATTTCACTTAGCATAATCCCCTCTAGATCTATCCATGTCGATTCAAATGACAGGGTTTCATCTCTTCTAACGGTTGTGTAGCATCCCGTTGTATTCAGGTACCACATCTTTTTTATCCAGTCATCTGATGTTGAGCCCTTAGGTAGTTTCCAGTTCTTAGCTGTTGTGAATAGGGCTGCAGTAAACACGGGGGTGCATGAATCTCTGCAGATGGGTGCTTTTCTATCTTCTGGGTAAATACCTAGTAGTGGGAGGGCAGAGCATATGGGACTTCCATCTTCAACTTTTTGAGGAATATACAAACTGTTTAGCTAACATTATCGAGGGCTTACTATGTACAAACTCGGCTGAACCTGAATGATTTTAATTAATCTTCACAACTCCCAAAGGTATTCTTACCATTCCATGTTATAGAACCAAAGGGAACCAAGCTCAGAGACATTAAAAGTGAGATCTGGTCAGCTGTGGAGCCATGAGTGACAGCTACGCCAGCTGGTCTCACTCTAGTGCCAGCATAGAGAGCAGCCTGCCTGAGTCCAGACCTGGGCCCTGCACTGATTTCGAAACTGAGCTGACAAGCAGGGGAATGGAGAGGAAGAGAGTAATATTAGGGACATTGCAGAGACGCTGTCTGTAATCTACTGATGAGGTGGAAAGCCTGACTGGGAAAAGATGGTTTGAACAAAGGTTCCCCAGGATTATTGCACATCAAGACGGCAAACCCTCCAGATTTTCTCACGTATATGCTAAGTCCTGCTGCCAATAATCCTACACATACACCAGTGGTTTCCAGAAACAGCTGACTTAGCTTTCAAGGGTTGGAGCTTAATTGCTAAGCAAGCTGAACACCCCAAGATTTCCAGGAGATGATTATTAAGGTATTGAATGTGTCCCTCAAAATTCATGTTGAAGCCACAACATCTCAGTACTTTATGTGGAAATGGGATCATCATAGATGTAATTAGTTGAGATGAGGTCATCATGGAGTAGGGTGGACCCCTACTCCAATATGGTGGGTATCCCTATACACAGGACATTTAGATACAGACATGTAAATGGGGAAAATGTCATGTGGAGATGAAGACAGAGAGCAGAAAGGGAGTAGAAACTGAGGGTCTCCCCAAGATTGCCAACAAACTACCAGATGGTCGGACACAGGCTGGACTGGTCTCCCTCACAGCCCTGCCACTACCTTCATCTCCAAATTTTCGCCTCCAGTAATGTAAGACAATACATTTCTGTGGTTTAAGGCACCTAGTCTGTGGTACTTTGTCCTGGTAGCTCTTGGACACCAAAAAAGTGACCTTTGTCATGCTTTCCCATAAGAAGATGGCAGGTGCCTCCTTGTCCTTTAGTAGGAGAAATGAAGAGCCCAGGGTGAAACTTGGGTGGACTGCAAGGTATGGAATTGTGAGGCTATTTCTACATCACAGTAGCGAGGGGAAAAGCAAGCAAACATATGAAATTTCATCCATTTCCAACTGCCCAGGCATCAGGGACTATGCCTGATTTTGAAATAAAAAACAATTTTCACTGTAACAACCAAGTTAACAACCTTTTTTCTCTTCCCTTGACTCTTAGAAGCAAGTTCCGACTGTACCAGATTCTTCTGTGACCTGAAGAAACCCAGTGCAATGGGCAGGAAACCAAGAGTGCTGCTGGGTCCCGCACCCAGGAGGATGGCCGCTGTGAGCGGCCACCCTCCCTATCAAATGCGCTCACGACGTTCACTTCTGCAAACGCTGCTCATTTCATTGTTTAACCTGTGCTTTACTCTGAACATGTGCTTCACCAGTTGTAAGTGAATGGTTGCGGTTATGAAGAGGAGTATGTCTGCCCTGGGGAATTCCAGATTCTGTTTTCAGGTAATGATTAGCCGCACTAAGAAGTGAAACCAAAGCTGTATCTCTTGATACTTGGAAAATCCCCTACTCCAAAATATTTTTGCACATGTACAAAAATTATGGAGCATTATATTATAAAACAGAATCTCCTATAACTCAAGTATAATTCACCATAATTATTTAAAAGCAAAACAAATATGTAATGTTCCTGTGGAACAAAATACCCGCCTCTTTTAAGTTAACAGTAGCTAATATTTATTAAGAAGGGTAGGCACAGTTCTGAGATCTTTCCATGGAATGAATTTAATTCTCATATCAATGCTATGCACAGGCACCTGTATTCTCTTTGTGCAGGTGAGAAGGATGCACAGAAAGGTTAAGAAACTGGCCCAATGTCACAGAGCCGTGGAGCTGTACTTCAAAATCAGGTAGCCTGGCTCTAATACATCCCCACCTCCCCTAACAAGCAAACAGCCAAGCCAGACAGACAGACAAATAAGCTGGGGGGATAAAGTGAGTGTGGACAGGTTAAGAAGGGTGCACTGAGGATGGAAGCAGAAGAAAACTATTCCAGGTGCTGAGTTGTCACTTCACACATGCGTCTCCGTTTCCCATTTAATCAGCACAGCATCTCTTAGATTAGTTAGCATTACTCTCCCACTTGACAGATGAGGCACTTAGAGTAATTAGGAGGGCACGTTTGCAAAGCCCCCAGACACAGATGTGGCTGATTGCAAAGGGCCGTGTTGTCTTCCCAGCCCACTTTCCCCAAGAGCCATGGTTTCAAATTGTAACCTTATCAATATGGATGGCAAATCTGCTTTTAAAAGTCAACTGGACCAGGCAAGGACCAGAGGAAGATACCCTTGTCAGATTTCAGGATACTCCCTTCCTTCAACACACCGATGACCCCTGCTCATTTTCTTCCTCCCATTTACCACAATATGGAGCCATTTTATTCATTTTCATACTTCTTTATAATCTCCCTCTCCCTCTAGACCAGTGATTCTGAAACTATAGCACATATCAAATCCTCTGAAAGACTCAGAGAAACAGGTTGCTTCGTCTCCAATTTCTGATCTACTAGGTCTAGAGATACAATTGGTGATTCCAGGTTCCAATATCCTTTCTGGAAAGTTTAAAAAAAAAAAAAAAAAACTCACTGGAGAGCAGCGGTCCTGGGGTCAGGAGATGACGGCTGAGTAGAGGCAACACCCCATCCCAGTAGCATGCTTGTCCAGAGAACCTGAGTACCATGAAGGTGCTCAAATAATGTACCAGTCTAGGATCAGAAGGCTCAGGTTCTAACCCCACTTCTGGCACAAATTACCTGCGTGATTTTAGTCAAGACTTTGTTTTAGCGTCTATGTTTGTTAAGAATTGTTGAAGGAAGAGAGGAGAGAGAGAGAACCCCAAATGAAATTCCTCCAGTTAAGCCCCTCTCTCCAAATGAAGATTCAATATTTAATTGCAAATTTCACCCCCTCCCAGGAATGTGATTCAGTTCATTTCACCAACAATTAACAGGTAATCTGCATGATAAGATCCCCTTATTGTCCTCTAAAGGAGGGTGGCCTGGCCTAAAATAATCTTTTTTTTTGCTAAAAAAATCCATGTACCACCATCTTCCAGACAATAAAAACATTCCATCTCGTGCTACTCCTCCCAGGGCCTTCCTATTAACCAGATGGGATGCTACCTGGTTCATAAATCACTTAAAGTCAATTAAGTCTTTAAATTTACTTGATTGAATTTTGTCTTTTAACAGTAAAATTGGGTGGATGGATGTGTGGCCACTGCAAGGCGCTGATCATTGCCAGAATGAATATAACCAGGTCATCCCAGCAGTTAAACCATGGTCCAGCAAGTCCATACATGCCAGCTGAGGAAGGCAACACAACACAACACAACGCCAGGAGAATGTCCCCATGTGAACCTCCCCTTCAACTGGGCTCAAAGCCTCCAAGGGTGTGTAGTCGGGCCTCAGTCCCCAGAGCATCCTTTAAAGCAGGCTTGCCTGTCTAAGTATCACCCAGGAGATGTTGGAAGGGCAGGAGTGAAGGGTTCCTGGTAGAGGGAGCAGCCACGCCTCTCTCCAGGCCCCTGTATACTTTGAGCCAGGAGACATTCAGCTGTGAGGGGGACAGGGTGCCATGGGGTACAGCAGCCAGCACTGGATTTCATCCTTGTATGCACTCATCAAAGTGCTCCATGCTCAGCACCACTCATTAGGGGCAGAGGATTCAAGTGAGATGAACCTACAGAATGAGACTGGATGAGTGGGAAGAACCATCTTCCAGGGTTGGTTTGGAACTGATAAGAGCCCACCAGGACTTGCCCCCACCCCATTAGTTCCAGTCCCAGGAAGAGGAAGGGATCAGATCTACATAACAGTGAATCACCCAGCATTTGGGCACAATGGCCCTCCAAGAGAGGGTGGAGAAGCTCGTCCGGCAACTGCCTACACAAACAGCAATTCCGAAGAGCAGCAAACAAACCAGTCTAGCCCCAATTCCCATTTTGCATAAGATTGCACGCACAAAAACACCGTCCAGGGAACACTTGTTGATCCATACCAATTGTTAACACAATTGGTTTTGGCCAAGAAAGAATAAAAAACAGTCCCTGTGAAGGAACGTTTGATACAGTGGTTTTGGGGAATTGGTAGTAAGTGTCCTTAGACTCGAAGAGGCCATTTGGAGCACCAGGCACTTGAACAGACCCTGGTGAACTTTGTTTCTAAAGGAAGTCAAGCCAAAGGGTTTGAACCGTGATCAAAGGTGACTGCCAGGGTACCTGCTTTCCTTAGGCTTAGTAATAAGAAGTTACATAAGTTCCAGGAGGGAGGAGGATTGGTGGGGGTAGTGGAGGGCTGGGGGTCCGCCTGCCAGCTGACCGGGAAGTGGTCACTGCCCGTGGCGCCTTAACGCAGGGAAGCAGAAAACACGAAGTGCACCTGTGTGTAAACACCGGCGCGGGTCGCCGAGGCCGGGAACCTGGCTCGGAGAAACGTGCATCCCCTCAAAGGTCAGGGCCTCTTTGGGATCCTCCAGGTCCCACGCGTGTTCCAAAGAATGACCTGTCAGTGTACACGAGGTACATAACAAAGACAGTGGGCAAGAAAAGTCCCCATATCCCTTCTGTTTTCCTCATCCCCGAACTGCCCTGCCCTGCCCTGCCCTGCCCTGGAGAGCCGTCGAATACGGGAAAGGTGTTCTCTACAACCAAACGGACAGCTACAGCCACTTTTTCGCAAAAACCTGTAAGTTACAGTGTCAGCAGTAATAGCCGTTAGGATTCACAAGGAGCAGTGCCGAGTCGTCCGCGAACCAGTTACTACCAGGGACCGACGGTGGAAGGAGTGAGCACAAAGGCCCCCTAACCAGGCCCATCACAGCCACCGAGGGCTCCGGTCAGCTCTCCCAGCACCTCGCTCGCGTCCCACCTCTCCTGTTACCTCGTTCGCGCGTCCGCCAGAGTCTGGCACTTGAGCCGTGGGTTCCGCGGGCGCCGTCTCCTCCTCCCCCGCGGTCAAAGGGCTACTTGGAACTGCTCCGGGGTCTCCGCCACCCCCCGGCACAGCCTGGTTGTCGCCGTCCACGCCAGCGCCAACTCCTTCAGTCGACGAGGCGGCAGCGGCGCCGAGCAGTCCGTGCGCCCCGTCGACGTCCCCGGCCGCCACGCTGTGCACCAACCACGCATCCACTCGCGTGCGGGGGATGAAGGGTACCCCGAGTGCGCGCACCTCGCGGAGCAGCTGGCCCTCGGATGACGCCGTGGGGTCCGGCTCCCAGCCCTTGGGGCGCAGTTGATCCGTGAGCCCCCATACTGCCCAGGCAGGGAAGGGGCCGAGCGTGTAGGCTCGTGGGCCGCCCCCGAGTAGCAGTTCATCCCTCAGCAGGGTGGGCGGCGGGAGCAGCAGACATAAGTCCAGGTCCGGGCGGAGCCCCGCCAAGCTCAGCAGGATCGTGAAGTGCAGGAGGCCGCCGCCGTCCGACCACCACGGCTTCAAGTACTTCATCTCCTACAGAGCGCCCGGGGACGCGGCTGACGGCGCCCGCGGGTCCCAGCGCTGCTGCCGCCGCCTTGGCACGTGCGGACCCCGCGCGCCGCAGCCACCTGCCCGGAAGAGACAGAGAAGCGAAACAATGGGCCGGGCGCGGAGCGGCCGTCGCGGGCTCCGGGAGCCGGGCACAAAGGCGCTCTTGCCGCGGCCAGCAAGGTGCCCGCGGCTCGCGGGAGGCGGAGGAGGAGCCACCTGCGCGCCCAGCCCGCCCGAGCGTGCTACTACTCGGCGCCGAGGCCAGACCCCGCCCCGGGCCGCGGGCGCAGCCGACGGGGACCCGCCCCCGGCAGCCCCAGGCCAGCGCGCGTGGGAGGGGCCCCCGCGAGGCGGGGCTCCCCAGCTCAAAGGCGCTTTATTGGGGTTGGGCGGGGAGCGCAAAGCTTTCTGGGAGCCGAAGTTGTCTGAGCTCCAAGGGGTGCCCAACCCTTTGCCTAGGAGTCAGCAGTCTTGAATGCTTGGGGTGTGTGGGTTGGGTTGAAGACTACTGGAAAGGGACCGATGTGCGGACGGGGGGAATGTCTTGTCAGTGGACCTCTTTCCAAGGCTTCCACCCTTGTGAGGACACTGGGCTGGTTGGTTCATTGGTTCAAGAGTCTGACGCCTGAATTCAGATCCCAGTCTCACTTTGCTGCTAGTAGTGTGACCTTGAATAAGTGACCTCATTAACTTCTCGTTGCCTCAGTTTTTTTATTGGTAAGATGGGGTTAATAGTGCCTGGCCAACAGGAGAGGTAATGTCAGATGAAACATAAAACCCAGAGTCTCACAGATATTCCACAGCTGCTATTGGGTCAAACAGCACTTTCTAGCAAGACTGTCCTGCCCCCAGGCTCTTTTGCACCAAAGTCAGTTCCCTGGGCATGCCCTGCACAATCCTAGACCTTCCCTCTGGGTCTCTTTGCTCCTTAAGTGAGGGTTAAGAGCACCAGACACTTAACGAGCTTGCATCTTAGATACATGATTCTCTGAGCCTGTTTCCTATCTATAAAATGGAACTAATAATAGTGCCTCCCCAGCACACCTCTTGTGTGCCCAATTGAGATGCATACAAATCACCAAACACGGCACAAAGTAGTAGGGAGTGTTCTCTATTACCCATGATGTATATTATCCATCCTCCAAAATTAAACCCTTCAGATCGTCTTTGAATTTTCACCATTTGGAATTTTCTTCCTCCATCTGCTATCCCACAGTGCTTTGTCCATATGTCAATATTGCAGTATTTGGCACAGTACATTTTGTATTGTGGTCGAGGATTGGTCTCATTTGCCCATTGTAAATTCTTGAGGACAAAATCCCTGTTTAAACAAAGGAACACACAAAACAAAACAAACCCTTGGACATCTGGAATAGAACTGAGATTATCAATAGGGAATGGGGGTGGGGGGGAGGGCAAGTGGTGGCGGAGTCCACTGGACACTGATGAAGAACACTTGGTGATTTGGTAGAGAGCAGGCTGTGTTGACATATATCTGAGGAACTGGGAAACTGCACATATGGGGAACCTATACGTATGAGTTTATAAAGTTCTGCAATAAAATAATAAAACAAAAAACGCTGTGTACCCACATAGTACCCAGTATTTAGCCCTGCAAATGTAGACTTTACTATTGATCCCTTGCTTGGGGTTGGGGAGAGGGAAAAGAGGGGATGCCCAAATGAGGGTTGGCAGTTACATAAGAAGTTAAGCAAGATTTTTTTTTATTTTCAAAGAAAAGCTATAGGCAGGAATAAAGGCAGCAGGCAAGCAGACAGGAAGAGAGTAGAGGTGGAAGTATTTTATTTATTTTTTGTTCATCTTGGTTGTCCAAATCACCCCCCTTCTACCCCCTACCTCCCCACAAGAACCCAGATGCTTGGGATGTACATGGACTGTGCTTGGCGGGAGGAGGCGGACCTAACCACTAGTCAACCAGCGCGCACCTAGCAAGACTCATTTTTTTGTTTTGGTTTTTTTAAATAGTAATACTGATTATTTCTTTTGTTCACAAGCAAGACTTGTTTGTAAAGTCCCCTTTCTCCACCTGGTTTTCTCCTTTCTCGTGGGGCCAGTGTTATAATAATGTCACAGTAGATTCAGTTTATGCAGTGAGGCTAGAGGAACAGAAGCAGCCTTCTTAAAGTGGCCTTTGAGGGTGGGTTAAGGTGATGAAGAGAGATGAGGAGAGAAACTGGCTGGGTTAGCGAGATTTAGCACAGAAGTCCCAATTCACAACATTTAGCCCTTGGAGAGGGGATTCTGGTTCAGGTCTGCGGTATTCAGGTTTTTCCTGAGAAACTACCAAAACTGCCTGACAGGCTTGCAGAGGAGGCTGTGAAAGAAAACAAGAAATGATGTGCACTTGCTCCCTAAGGTTATGGTTTCACTGGATAGGGAAAGAATGTATTCAAATGCAAACTATGTAAATAACTATAAAGTAGTGCTGTACACTCGGTGAAAAGGGAAGAGCCTCCTCCTTCTAGGTGCTAACTTCCAGAATCTTGCACTTGGTTGGTACTCAGAATGGTTTTTTTTTTTCAAGTTGAATTGAGGAATTTACACTTGAGGTGTATTTTGAGAGATCCAAATAGACTAGGATCAAACTTTCTGACATTAGTTGGGGAGGAAGCTGACACCTCACCTTTTTAGAATGTGAATTGGTTATCATAATATCTGTCAGACTGCTCAGTTCGAAGTGTGACTTAATTCTAGCTAAGAGACTGGTGAAAAGCAGGGGTCATAAATAACCTTGTAGTAAGATATTAAACAGGAGACTCATAATCAATCCCCCACACTTTTAATTTGACAACAAAAGATCCCACATGCAGAGAAAGAGAGAGACAGACAGACATGAGTTAGGTATTTGTTGTTGTTTTTCAAGAATCTCTTCACCCAGGAAGAGTCAAATGAAAAGTGCAAAACATTGTCTTGTAAAAGCAGTGAAAACATGTCAGTGTTATTTAAAATCCTTAAGTCAATGTTACTCAAAAGATGGCCCCAAACCGGTGCCAGTCCACAAATTAGGTGTTTCTGATGAGACTAGTAGGATTGAGTGATTAGATATCTGTATAGCAATCTGCCATTATTGCATCACTCAACATATGACCAGGGGTTTGCTTTTTTATTCCTTTGCTAGTTTATCTTACTTTTCTTGAAATTAATTTTTATTTATTTTACAAAAAATACTGAACAGCAAGAGATTGTGGGGTGGGGTTGGGGGTGGGGGAACTAGTCTTTTATCAGAATTCTTTTGAAAAGCACTGCCTTAAATGCATGCCCGTGAGGTAGGCAGGCGCCAAGACAACTTCAGTGCTCCCCTTCTTCCAGTGTGAGCTGAACCCAGTGACTTGCTTCTAATAAGCAGAACATGACAAAAGTGATAGAATGTCATTTCCAGGATTAGGTAACAAAAATCCTTGGCTTCCATATTGCTAACTGTCCTAGTGTATTCCAGCTGCTATAAGAAATACTATGGGACTGTGTGGCAGTTATAAAACAGCAGACATTTACTGTTCGCAATTCTAGAATCAGTTAGTCTAAGGCCAGGGTGCCAGCATGCCAGGTTCTGGTGAGAACCCTCTTCTAGTTTGCAAAATGCTGACTTTCATTGTATCCTCACTTGGTGGAAGGCTAAAGGGAACTCTCTGTGGTTATTATAAGGCTACTAATCACATTCATGATAGCTCCACCCTTATAACTAAATTACTTCCCAACAGCCCAATCTCCTACTACCATCATCTTAGGAGTTAGGTTTCAACTCATGAATTTTGGGGGGAGGAGTGGTGGGATGGAACGGGAAGGTGGACGGACGACTCATGTTCTCCCTTTTGGAGAGAGCTATCATGTTGCGAGTAGCCCTCTGTAAATGCTCATGTGGCAAGGCACTAGTGTCTTCAGTCAATAGCCAGTGAGAGCCTGAGCCTGTGAACAACCACTTGAGTAAACACTGAAGCAGACCATTGCCTTGTGGCAGTGTGACACAACTATAGCCCTAGACAGTCCTTGAACACAGCCTGGTGAGAGACCTCCAAGCCAGAGGAACTATCTCAGCCACACATGGATCCTGACCCAGAAATAACTCTAAGATAATAAACGTTTCCAACCATTGAGTTTGGGGGGACAATTTGTTACTCAGCTGAGATAGCTAATACACCCTGTGCTAGACGTGGACCTCAGACAAATGGAAGAAAAAACTAAAAATTCAACTACAATCTCATTGTGTGGTTAGTGATAGAATTATAGAGAAATAATTTATACAGGGAAGTAACAGACGGTAGCACTGCTTGGGTCCCAGATGCAATAATCTAGTTTACCTCTTTCAGTGTAAGATTGTTACTTAGCATGAGAGAGTGTTACTGAGGTGAGCGCAGATGTCCTTCTGTGGCAATTTCTGGTATTATCCAAAATCAGCAAATGGGAAAACAGGTCAGAAAGGTGGCGTCCTTCTTTTAGAAAGTTTCTGTTAATATTTGTCACAGGAAATTTAAATTTATGGTAGAAAACCAAAGATTAAGCAAACTAGCCCATTAAAAGTTCAAGACATCTATTCAGATAGCCATAATATCTAGGAGGAAGAATTAAGCATAGTTAGTTTCGGGACAGACATAGTCACTAGAATTTAAATGACTGCAGTTGCTGACACATTTCGTGAAAGCTTTCTATAAAATATGAATAACCCAATTTGCTATCTAATACCAGGCTTGGTGAGGATCATTAAGTATCAGGGATACTTAATGGAGAGGAATTGTTATAGTCTCCACTCTTCAGAAGGCCTGTCTATTAAGTTATTTGGACATCGTGCTGCTGGCCTTCCTCTGAGTGCTCACCTGCAGCACTCACCGGCGAAGTCCTGAGCCCTGGCCTGCGCCGGGGGCCCTGGCATGCATCATTTCACTTACTCTGCACAGCCACTCTAGGAAGTAGGTATTACCTCCATTTCACATCATCTAGATAAGGACACTGAAGCTTGGACATGACACCCTGTGCCCAAGAACGTGCCCTGGGCAAGTGGCAGTCAGAATTCAATCCCACAATCTCTCCACTTTCCACCCCTCCTCTGCTGTGTTCTGCTTGTTTATTCATTAAGTCTCCTCCTCCTGCAGGAGAGAATGTCCTTCAATGAGCACATTCTTCCACAGCTTTTGAAAGTCTACAATCTGCTAACATCTCACCTTCTCTGCAAAACAGCAAAAGCAATAAAGCAGTGTCTTTGTTCCTCCAAGTGAAACTTTCTTCATCTTGTGCACAAGCATCACTCACCCTGTCTGTAGGGTACCCTGGCTTGTATGGCTATTTGGTGATTCTTATCAATCCATGCTAGCCTCCTCATTCATTGTCCAGAGCACACAGTGAGCACCCATTTGGTGACAACCATTGGAATACAAAGATGGTCAAGACAAAACTTGCAGTCTTGGGGGTGACACATTTATTGAATAATATACAACTGTAAAGTGACATTACAGTGGTATATTTTGTAATGCACAGTATTAGGGAAATAGCCTGTGGCAACGTGAAGAGCACGCCACTGATATGTTAGCCTAAGACTTGATGCCAGAAATCGCTGTTTAAGGCCAGGTCTGTGCCAAGGGTCTCCCAAACTGAATGCCTTTGCTTCTTTCCTCCTAGCCTCTGCAGTGTGAACTGCGACTCTTGCCAGTTGTACAATCAGTTTTGGTTCCAAATTTGCAGGGGGGCGGGGGGGAGGAGGTAGAAAGAGAATTAGGAAGCAAGGTACAAGGGACATGGGAGTGAGGCTGATCAGCAGGGAATAAGAAATCTGTAACAAATTTGTATACATCTGGAAGCAAGAGAACTAGCATTGCCAACCTTTGTCTGTCTGTCACATCCCAAGTGCTGGACCCCTAAACTATTTTGAGCCTGGTTCTATTTACCTACCCACATAACCGTGTGTGTGTGTGTGTGTGCTGCGGGGGGGGAGTACTAAAATAAACAACCTCCAGATTTCAGGAGCTTATAGTTTTCTTCTTCTTTTACAGTCAGAAAAAGAGTGTGGAAGAAGGAGAGTCTCTGCTCTTTGGCATCTATTGCACACATGGGTCCTTTCCTTATTGTGACTCTGTTCTCCTGCAGGTCCTCAGTGTCCTCTGCATTCAGCTGGTGGATGGGGAAAGAGTGACAATCCAGGATGAGAGGATTTGTGGATCAGGCCTTAAAGGGGCACCCATGTTTTCCACTCACATTCTATTGCCCATAAGTCAGCCCCTTAACCATGCCTCCTACAAGAAAGATTGGAAGGTGGGGGTCTTCCCAAGACCAGCGGAACCACATGTCTGGCTGTCTTGGGCACATCTGGTGAGTCACTGTTCATTGTGTTTATTTCACGCATTCAGAAACCACCTATTCAACACTTACTGGCTACCTAGTCTTTTTTGACTAAAAATACTCTTCCAGCCGCTTGTAGTGAATTAACACACTAATATAAACCTAGAGCAGAGCTTTACCCTGACAGTGCAGGTATTTAAGAAATGCTGCCTGCGGCACTTTGGAAAACTGTATGGAGTTTCCTCAAAAAGTGAAAAGTAGCATGTGCCCTGGTGGAGGATAGTTGGTCCACCTCCTTCAGCGACTATGGTCCACGTACCCACCTCCTTCAGTGACTATGGTCCACGTTCATCCCAAGGACCCGGGTTCATGGCCTGGGGCCAGTAGAACCACCAAGACAAACAACTAAATAAATGAAGTGCTTCCTCCTCTCTCTGCCTGCCTGCCTCTGCTTGCCTTCATTCCTGCCTGCACCTTTCCTCTAAAAAAAAAAAGAAAAAAAGAACAACTCTATGATGCAATAATTCCACTTCTAAGTATTTCTACAAAAAATGCGAGAACACTAATTCGAAAAGATATAAGCAACTCTATGTTGATTATCACACTATTTACAATAGCCAAGACATGAAAACAACCTAAGTGCCCATTGATAGATGATATGGATAAAGAAAATATACAATGGACTATCTCCTCAGCTCAAAAACAAAAGTAAAGCCAAAAAAGATAAAATCTTGGCGTTTGCAGCAACATAGAGAGAATTAGAGGGTCTTATGCTTTAGTGAAATATGTTAGAAGGAGAAAATAGTACCAGATTGTCTCACTCATATGTGCACTACAAAGAAGCAAAGCAAACGAGCAAACAAAATCAAGCAAAAACTAATCCTTGGACCCGAACAGAACTTAGGTTTCCCGAGAAGAGGGTGAGGGTGGGAGAAAACGTCCCCGGGGGCCCAATGGACGGTAGTGGAGGCCTACTAGAAATTTGGTGGTGGATGTGGTGTATTCTCATATATCTGATGAAAAGTGGACCTGCACATCTAAAACATATAATGTGCTGTAAATCAATTTTACCTAAAAAAGGAAAACAAAAAGACATGCTGCCTGGTGAGAATGGTCAAAGCTGTAGTTCACATCATGGAGAGAGCTTGGGATGACGGGGTCTAATCTTAGCTTGGCCCGAGCAAGTCAGTCTCGGCAAGGCACCTGCATCTCTGAATCTCTCTCCCTGTGTTTGAGAACTTGAGCTGGACGGTCGCTAAATTTCTTGCTTGCTTGGAGTGTCTCTGAAAGTCTTGGCGACAAATCAGGAATTAGGTTAGATTATCAAATTCATCCTCTCACGTAGCTGTGAGAATTTCAGTCCACAAAGCACCACCTTTGTAGCTTTGGAGAAGAAAGTCAAAGATAATGTACTTTATTCTTGATTAAATCTCAAACTGGAAGAAGAATTTGAAAAGCATCTCTGACTTTGTGATGCACCTTATTATTGTGACTTTTTGTTACTACATGTACGTGCCTAAAGACATTTTGAAAGTCTAACATCCACATTTGTCTTCACTCTCCAAATTCACAGTATTTGAGAGGGAAGCAGTATATAGACTGGGATGTGGGCAAACTCACTGATTAGCCACAAAGTAGAAAAGCCAGGCAACTGGGAATTAATACAAGTGCAGTGAGCAGAGATCAAGTTTTTGTTCTTTGGCTATAAAAAGAACTAGTCAGGAGGCCCATGACTCTGCTCATTATTTAATAAAGTTGGTGGTTTTTATTATCTGAACTGGTGATTAGTTTAGCATCTGAATTTTCTCATCAGCTTAATCATCTCCCTCAAGCAAATTTGTATTTTTGAGAGCAGCTCTAATGGTCTCCTTACTAATTCACATTATTCATCGATTCCTGCTTAATTGTTTCTTTGTCCTTGCTGGATTCTTTTTTTTTTTTTTTTTTGAGTTCTTAGTTTTGCTTTCCTTGCACCATGGAATGTCCATCTGATCTCAACTCAGCAGCAGCTCTCTGAGTGCCACACTTCAAGAGCTGAAGTCAGGCCTTCCTGGGCCATCAGAGTCCACTTCTGCGACCCTGCCAATTCCCCTCCCTGCCTCCTAACTACCATTATAAGAAGTAAATTTTAGTCATTGGTTTTGCTTGCTAACAAATACTAACTGTGATATTATGGGGGGTTTAATAGTGTCCCCACAAAATTTACATTTACCCCTTACCTCAGAATATGACCTTACTTGGAAATGGGGTCTTTGCAGATGTAACTAAGGTAAGGATTGAGATGAGATCGTACTGACTTAGGATGGGCCCTACATCCAGTCACCTGAACTGACCCTTGACCTCATCCCTGGTCTTACCTTCAAGGCTCCGTCTGCACTGACCTTTAGTCCTTCATTTTGTTCTTTCTCTTTCACCTGTGGTGAAATCCCAATAAAACACCATGTCAGGTTTCTGTAAGAGAAGTTGATTTAAACATCTGTTATTCTTTTTGCAAACTACAATTAAATTTCAGTTTTCCTCCGATGGAAGAAAATTGCTCCTGTAAAAAGAGCATCAGCAGATAGGAAACAAGAACTTACCATTATCTAGACTTCTATCACCTTGAGACAACTACTTTTGCAAAATGTCATAGACATAAGTATGTATATCTATTTATATACATATATAGTTTTATAAAATAATTTAAATAATTGTCCAATGTAAAAATTTTATATTAGCGTTATCAAAATGACTTGTTTTTATGATAATTGCTGTAACTGCTTTTGAAAAACCACTTACAGCAACGACATCTTCCATATCAATAAATGTAGCTCCACATCGTCATCTGTCCCTGCCTCTGAGAGCCTGCAGAATGTGTTTTCACAGCCAAGAATCATTTGGCATAACTGACACTGAATTCAGCAAGGTGGCCGACAGATCAGAAACTGGCTAATGTAGAGATGCTTTGCTACATGAAAACTGGAAGTCTAGAAATGTGTTTCATTTTGAAACACAAAAGATCACATAATGCAAATTTTCCTTGATTTAGTTACATAGTTTGCTATGGTTTGTTATGGTTTGGTGGTTAGTTATCCCATTTTCACCAGTATAAACAGCTCTGGGATAACATCCTCTTACAGACTCATACTTTTGATCACATGTTTATTTATACAGTGTAAATTCCCCCAATTTCTTCATCAAATAAAACATTCTGCCAGTTACTCTCCAGAAAGGACCGTATGTGGTGACTTTCCGTGTTTCTTTTAACAGTCTATCCTAAATTTGAATTATACTAAATAGACCCTGGTTTTCTGAGTAAAATTAATACAGTTTATTGTCAGTAACATCTTGATTAGAAAGGATCTTTTGAAAAAAGTTTTGTGCAGTAATCTGAGGGGTTTTTTGAGAAACTCTTCTTAAGTCATCTCTTTCCCTTTCTATCATGTTTCATTTCTGTTTGAAAGCACTTCGTGATGAGTGTATTATGTACTACTTTGTCACTTTTACAAGCATCGATTAACTACCAATATTACTCTCCCTGATGTATATCTTTTTTAATTTAGTGGCAAGTGCATTTTCCCAATTCTATTAAACTATGTCTCTCCAAACCTTCAAATTGCCAAAATGAGTTAGGAAGAGGCAGGGTCTGGATCTATTTCCTACAAAAGTGTCAATATTTGCTAAAACCAAGAGCCCCCAATGGAATGCCATCTGTTCTTGTCTTTGAGAGCCATGGAATATCTTTTCACAGCCAAGTATTACTTGGCATAACTGACACTGAATTCAGCAAGGTGGCTGACAGTCAGAAATGGGCTGATAGAGAGACACTTAGCCAGGTGAAAACTGGAAGTCCAGAAACGTGTTTCGTTTTTTGAAACTATAAACAAGGGGTTACTTTCTTAACCAAAGTGTTTCCCGCAGGAATCTTTCATGAGCAGGATCATCTAGTTGATGAAAACATTCAGATCAATTCTAAGTTCTTTTGCACAGCTTTTTCAGATGCGAGCAACTGATAAGTTTCCCACTATCAATCATGCTGCTTCTTAAGCAGATAAGCTCACTGCTTTCTTCTACTGCCTCAGGAGACTCCGCTGTGCTGCAGTTTTTGTTTTTTTCTTTTGAAAGAAAGGTCCAGGCAGGCAGGAAGCGAGAGGAGGAAGAAACATTTTATTTATTTTTATTCAGTTGTTCATCCTGGGTGTCCCCACCTCAGGGCTCAAACCTGGGACATTGGGGTGTGTGCCCCAAACCATTACTCCACCAGGGTGTGCCTGTATTGCAGTTTTAGGGTGGAGACATAACACATAAAGCCTGGCAGCTCTGTCATTTGGATTTCTGATAGCCCTTCCATTTGTGAAGCAAATCTCCCCAATGTGCTCCTGCAGTGTGCTCAGTTGCCCGCCTGAGTTACAGAGGAGGGTCTCAGCTCTCCGGAGAGTAATTCCAGAGCTCATTTTGGGGAGGACTGAAATTCTTCAAAATACATTTGACAGCTTTTAGGACCTAACTCTCCTCTTACAGAGTATCGCTCAGTGGGACATTTGCCATTCAGAAATTCTAATCCATCTGTCGTGTTGGTCTCTCCCCTGACAACATTCGTCTGGAAACCCACACCATCTAGAGTCCATCTTAACAACAGTCCTGTGACCACCAAACACTCAGCCCTCTATGTCATTCTTCCAAGTTTGTTTCCAGAAGATGCCACCACCTCTTAACGGAACCTTCATCTAATCTGACTCTTCTCAGGAAGAAACCAGTCATCCGTGCCTCACAGCAGGCTCCCGGCCACTTCCTCCAGCTGTCCCTCCCGAAGCCACAGGGACCAGGAAGGCAGCCCTTGCTGCAAGGCAGCTGGCTGCCCCACGCGCCTCTTGGTCCACTTAACCAGATCTCGTTAATCCACGGGTGTCTTGACCTCTAGGGAAACACATATTTCAGCCCCCAAGATACATGAGTACATTTTCCTAAAGGTTTTTGTATGAACTAGATCAAGTAATTCATCCAAGAGATATGTCATGAACATTTACTAGATGTCAGGCATTGTTCTGTGAATAAAACCAGGCCCCAGGTCTAATGAAGTCTATTTGGGAGAGCAAATAAATAGTCGGAAAGTGAAAATGTTAAAAATAAACAAAGCGGAGGAAAAGAAATGAGCAGGAGGAGAGTGGTGGTAAGTGTACGCTACTCTAGAGGCATAACCAAGTTGGGTTTGGGAACAGCACTGCCTCATGGAAGGTTCCATGAACTTCCCAGTGCACACCCTCAGGGGGCACATCCAGTCACCCAGTCTTCACTCTCTCTCTCTCTCCCTCACTGTGTTAACCTGCAGCTAACATCCAAGTTACCATTCTAGCTGCGCACGCACGAGCACATACAAAAGAGCACAATTCATTGGCATTTAGTGTATCTACGTTAGGTGGCCACCCCCCAGATAAACCTCACACCCATCAAATAATTATTCCTTTTCCCCCTTTTCCCAGACCCTGGCAGTCACTGATCAGCTTTTTCTCTCTCTGGATGTTCCTATTTTGGATATTCCATATAAACGGAATCATATGGCATGTAACCATCTGCGTCTGATTTCTTTTCACTTGGTACTATGTTTTCAAGGTTCATGCATGTTGTAGCCTGCATCCAGACTTCATTGCTCTCTATGGCTGAATAATCTATAGTGTTGCTATGTTATATTTTATTTATCCTTTAGTTGATGGAAATTTGGGTTACTTTCCACCTTTTGTTTGAATCCCTGGTTTTAATTCTTTTGGATATATACCTAGAGTGCCTCTTTTACTCTGATGTTAGGCCCCGCCACCGAGTTCAGTTGGCGTCAGCCTGATCCAGACCTGCTAACATTCCCTGTGAATTTTCAGTGTATGCATTTTAGCCATCATTGATGATCGCTGCCTATTCCAATAGGGATCTAACGGCACGCTTTTCATAGAGGTGGAGATGATCTAATTGTTTCACTTTCAATTTACTTTAAAGGACAACCAAGTTGATGAGCTTCTTGGAGGGGAAAAGGGGAGGGAGGGATTGGTGACTGAAGAGTCTGGGCAGAGGCCCAGGAGTGGTTTGCTGCTGAGATGGTCAAGTTCAGGAAACCCAGGAAGGTAATCCTGGTCCTGCCTGAATGCCGCTCCGGACTCAGAGCAGTCATCATGAAGAACACAGGTGGTGGCACCTCTGACCGCCCCTACAGCCATGCTCCGGCGGCTGGAGGGAATGGACTGCTACCCCTGCAAAGTGACAACTGCCCTAGGTAAGAAGAAAGTCACCAAGAGGTCAAGATCAAGTCTGTGTGGAAGTTTAGAGCCCCAATCACCTCATGCCCACAAAATACTCTGTGGCTATCTCCTTGGACAAGACAGTTGTCCACAGGATGTCTTCAGGGATTCTGCTCTTAAATGTAAGCCTTCACAAGAGGCCAAGGTCAAGTTCAAGGAGAGAAGAAATAGTTTTCCCAGAAGCTGTGGTTTTCGATTTTGCTCAGCCATAAAAACTGCAGAAAAAGAGATTGCTTGGGAAAAGTTGCCGAGGAGGGGTACTTCTTGCTGCAGATTCCAAGGCCTACTCACCTATTAAGGCCTCTGGGAAGTTCTGCAAGAAAGAACCCTTTTTAGCTTTGCGTAAGTTTGCGTTTCCCAAGTTTGTTTGACTACAAACTTTTTTTTTTTTCCTTTATAATTCTTAATATTCATTGGAACAAGCTTTGGAGAATGCTGTTTTAGTGTCTAGATTCCTTAGCATGATACTACTTATGAATATATCCTGTGTTCCCTTTTGCTGTCTGGAACCAACCTGACAGTCTCCTGAAGCTTGTTTTATTACTTCGTGATCAGAATGGAATACATTATTCATAAACACCCTGGACAGCAGAAGTGGTGATATTTCTTGCAAAATTTTGCCTGAAAACTCTGAATGGAAATTATGTCCCTGGGAATGAATGCTTAAGACAAAGAAGAAAATATCAATTTCGGTTATCATCCCACTCTTAGAATATTGATGGGTGCCTGGGTGATAAACGTCAGAGGATGCTATTCTGATGTGTGTCGAGAAAAACAGGGCTACCCAGTCCCTGTCTCTGCTTTCCTTCACCACCTCCAAACCCTGTCCAGGGTGCTCCCCCATTCTGTGTCCTTGGGTCATGCTGTTGTGGACTCTGTCACCCACCACACAGGCAGAGTGGTTAGATGATGATAATCACGAGGTCACACAGAGAGGTGATCTAGCAGATTCCTTGAATGACTTTCTGAGGTCAGGGATTTGACTGCCTGCCTTTCAGGTGGCTGTAGGGAGAAGTGTTCACGTCAAAATGTCTCACTCACCATTTTGCTTTTGGAAAGTTCTTACCAGTCAACTGACTGTGATCTGCCCATTAGCTCAGAAGCAGAAGGTGGTGCCTGCCCTCATGACCAGATGGGCAGCACGGAGGAAGGGCTGTGGGGAATGGGGGAAGCTGGTGGAAGGATGAGTCCAGTGTGGGGAAAAAATGGCAACCCTGGGCCACCACAGCGTCCTCAAAGTCAGGCAAGGTACAACCTAGTGGTCTCAGGTGAGAAGGACCCCAGCCAGTAGCTGGGGATATACAGTTAGGGTCAAAATTCAGCGGAAAGAGCCTGAGAAGAGCTGGGCAGGGAGTCAGGATCCCAGCCGTCAACTGCCTTGGTATGGGAGTGCTCAGAATTAGGCAGGGCCGAGTATATTTCTCCAAGGTCTCTGACTAAATCAGCAGGGCCTGTAAAATAACTTACACAGCCTAACAGTCAGTATCATAGGACAGGCTGATGTTGAGAGGCAGGATAATGGGATGGGTGAGAGCACAGATGTCAGTGCCAGACACTTGAGGTTCAAATCCTGGCTCTGCTGCTCACCAGCTATGTGGCCTTGGGCAAATGACTGCAGCTTTTCGGGTTCCATTCCTCCCATTTGTAAAACGGGAATAAAAAAAATAATACACACCTGGTAGAATTGTGATGAGGACTAAGGGAGTTAGGATATGCAAAGCACTTAGAACAGTGCCTGGCACCTAGTAAAGTGTTAAGAGTTACCTGTTATTATTAAATTGTGGGCTAGAGACTAGATTAGTGACTTCCAGAATTGAGGGGAGGCCCAAAAAGCAGAGGGAAGGAGGGAGGATCCTCCGGGGCAGGAGCAAAGGCAGGAAGGGAAGGGGCAAGTACGTGGGTGAGAAAGTGAGGGCAGGCCTTGAACTCTTGAGACACGCCAATGGAAGGTTACAACACCCTTTCCATGCTGCTGTTGCCCAGGTAAAAAGGAGGTGATGGCCAGGTTCTCATCCAGGTCCGTAAGTTACCTGGTTTTCCCTTCTGGCCTCCTTCTCCAGTGGTCTCCAGGTGTCCATCATCTGCCTTCTCGAGACTGGTCACAAAGTCCAGCTAGGCAAGCTTTGATGGAGCACGATTGGGCAAAGTCCACATATATCCCAAGGTCCTGGATTTGCATCCCAAAAGGAAATGGGAGTCGGGTGGGGTGGAGGGCAACAAGATGGATAGCTAAATAAGATAAATAAATAAAATACTTCCTCCTCTCTCTTCCTGCCTGCCTCTGCTTGCCTTCATTCCTGCCTGAGCCTTCCTTTAAAAAAAAAGTTTCAACTAAGTATCAGATTATATTTTTTTTCCTTGATGACTCAGCCTGTTTTGTTGCTTTTTAAAACATTTTTCCTTTCTGCATGACAAAAGAAGATTTGGCTCATCCTAGAGAAAAGGGAACCCCTCCCTAGAATCATGGAACAAGCTTCCCTTTCTCTTGTTAGTTGCTGGCTGGAGGGCGCACCCACCTCCCAGGTTCCACAGGCCAGCTGGGATTTTACACCAGCCCCTCAGCAGTCCTCCGGCCTCCCATGATAAAGTTCCCATCTCCTCATCTCATTATATAACTGGTTAAAACAGGACCAAGAGACTGCCCTTTTCCGACTCCCCTTTTTTTCTTTTCAAAGAATCTAATCTTTCCATGTTAGGTTCCAGAAATGCCTTTCTGGTTTTTTGTTTAAAATGTTGTTCAAAAAGTGTCAGTGCACCATCTTCCTCCCGAACTCTGCCAGGACGCCCGGCCTCTTCTTTCTCACCTTCGCAGGACCTTCCCTAGGTCACATCCTCAGCCCTGGGCTTGTATCCAACGGCCTGCTGCATGTGGAGCGCTGAGTCCTCCCTCATCTCTCTCTGATTATGTCCCTCTGTCTTCTTTCAGTACCATCTCTGGTCCAGTTGGGTGACTCCCAGCCCTTGGTTCAGACATTTCTGTTATGAGGTCACAGAGCCACTTGGTATGTTAAAGGTAGGTGGACCCTATGTACCATTTTAAATGGGACAGTACCATTTGTTTTCATACTTCCTGACGGTCAATTTTGTCCTGTTTTTTAATAAACTAGGATCATCTGTAATGTGGGGCAAAAGGGGTGTCGAGTTGCCCCGGGCCCAGTCTAATGAGGGGGCCCAAAAACCCCATCCTGTTTTTGTCCCAAGGAAATACGGTCAGCATAGTTAACACTGGGGTCTAATAAGACTTGAGCCTTCAGTCTGCTAGACATCCTCTCCTCAGTCCCTGTGTCAGTCGGAGAACCATCACTGCCAAATTCATAACCACTGCTAACTTTGAAAAGTAGGTGTGTCTTTGGTATTGCCCACTCAGAAAGCACGAGACGCTGAAGTTCTCATTTTCGTTGCTAAGGGCTTTGGGAGTCGAAGTCAGCTTCTTATTTTCCCTACCCAGCCTCTAAAGGAGCCGTGTGCTTCTCTGTACTCTGGGTGAGGTAAAAGGTGCTGAGATGCAACCAAGGCCAAACACAGGCCTGTTGCCTTCTCTGACAGTCCCCTGATGCGGTCTCAGGGCCAAATCCAGGGCCTGTGCCAAACCCTGTTCTCTGTTGGAGAATCCACAACAGAAAGAAGTGCCTCATAAGAATGAAAGGGTAACTTCAAACATGCTGTCAATAAGTCATCAAATGATAGTGGTAAAGCAACCCGTTCAGGTCATGCCAGCCAGCTGACAGATCCTGGGCCGAGGAAGCCAATGGCAGATGAAAGCAGGACGCACACCTGAGCCAGCTTTCTCAGGAACTGAAATATTCAAATTCGGGCACAGAGTGATTACTTAATTCTTGCCCATGTTCTGACTCAGCACCTGCTGAAAGGTTGAACCAAGATTTGACAAGATGCCCATATCAACAGCAGAAGCAAATATTTCATAATGACACCTCTCAAGTGGTGCCAGAGCAGGAACAGAGAGAGCCCACCGGGCGTGTCATCAGCTCTGGAAGACTGAAGTCTTTCGCCGCCCCACAGAGAAGACTTGGGCTGATGTCTGACTTTCCTGGAGTAGCTTGCAAAATAAATTAGCCTGGTCTTGATATTTAAAAATTAGCCAATTGGGTGCACCCTGGTGGAGAGGGGTCAAATCAGTCACCTCTGTTCGAGAGCCCAGTTCACATCCATCCCAAAGACCTGGGGCATGTCCTGGGATCAGGAGAAACAACTAGGACAGACCACTAAATAAAGTAAACAAAGTGCTTCTTCCTCCTCTCTCTTCCTGCCTGCTGGTCTCCTTGCTTTCATTCCTGCCTGCACCTTCTTTTAAAATAAGAAAGAAAGAAAATTAATCAATTGTAGATTTTCAAGGTGTATCACTGGGAGTTTGGTTTCATGATAGCTGTAAAAAGAATTCAAGCAAGTCTCATGACTCTATGCAATTTTCACTGATCAGTATTGATCAAAACATTTCAGCAGCCTTTTGTCAACATCCAGTGGCTTTAACGTGACATGTAATTAGGTGACTATTTTTGTGGTTTCTTCTCATAACTATATGTTGGACAGTATCAGAAGAGATCTGCCTGCAGCTGCCTCTATAAACCTTTCATTCAGTACCTTATGAGCTTCCATAAAAGCTAAGTGAAGAACTTTTGTTGGCAGATCATGGAAGTGCTTTAAAGTGTGTGTAAGAGAAAGTCTTGAAAAGATGCTCTACTTGTTTAAAAGAAAGGTAGCCAATTATGACCTGTCTGGAATTTTTTTAAAAAAGGTGTGCATTTGCTTTAAGCAGCATTTTATTAGTGAAAAGCATGGCTTAGTTTATAAATAGTAAAACGTAAGACTTGGCAGCATTTTTAATTCTCCAGGAACCACAATTTATGTTAACGAGGTTGCTATGGTAATGGCAGGATGGGTTATGGAATATTTAGACAGAAAATTCACTCAAATGTTGATTGAGGTTCTGACCGAATGCTGTTCCCTGTGGCTGGGATGTCTACCATTTGGATGCACTTGAGTCACCATCATAAATGACCTCAGTGTCCTCCTCTCTAGCTTCCCCAGCCTCCAGGACAGGAAACTGACAAATGAGGTGGTTGAACACAGCCCCTCACAGGCCACCTATCTACATATATAATAATATATATAATTCTCCATATGAATTGTCATATAGAGTCAGGCGTTCTTTGTATCTAATTTATTCAATCATCTATTCCTGGGTATATGAGAAACTCACTAGCAACATATATCTCCCCCCTTCTCCTCAACACATAGGCACATACACAAAAGGATTGATAATTGAGGGTCAAGATTACAATAATAAAGATTTTGGTACTGGGGCCCTAATCTCAGCAGTTCCCACTCCTGGCTGGTTTCCTCTCCTCTTATGTGCAAAAGTTTTGATGGGTATGTGTGGGCATGTGTGTACATGCATATGTGTGTTGTAACTTTCAGCCCTTCCTGATTGTTGACTTATCAACTGAGAGCCTGGTCTTGACTCTCAGTGCCACTGACCTCTGGTGGTCCTACTCTGAGACAGTTTCCCCATCTCTATTTTTAAGTATTTTGCTTAGAGACCCTTCTTTTCTACCCCTCAATGGGAAGACACTCTTCATGCAACAGTGCTCTCAGCCAGCAGTGACAGTCTGCACTGAATGTGGCTACAGCTCCCAAAGGTCTTGGCAGGACACACTCCTGTGTCACTGTCTTTACTTTCCTCTTTGGGTCAAGCACACAACTTGCAAGTGTCCTCTATCTTCGTTTTCTTCTTCTTGGGATATTCTCTCCAAGACAGTGGCATTCAAGGGGCTTAGCTTTGGGATCTGGGGGCTTGACTTGATTCTCCAGCCCTGTCTCTTTTCCTCAAGGGAGTTGCATGATCTTTCATGCAATGAGACCTCTAGAGGCCGGCTGAGACAGCCCAGTTAAATCCCCTGGAGGTACTCACTACCAAAGACCCAGTGTAGGCAGCCCCAGAAGTGAAAGGGGGCCTGGAAAGAGGTGAAATGTGTGTGTGTGTATGCGTGTAAAATGTTCATTTAACATTACTGCTTCTCTTAGGAGAAAAATCTCGATGTTAACCCTACAACCAGCTTCTCTGGGCAACTCCAGTTTCTCTAGATATTTTCACATGAAGTTGGATTGATTTGTCCTACAACTTTTGGAGACCTGAAAACACCTAATTTTCACAATCTGGATTTCTTATTTGTGTAGTGAAATCCCTCCGTAAGTTTGTTAAACCCTGAATACATCTAGGCTGACTTGATTTTATCCTTATGAAACACTTTGCTCAGTACAGGACAGGAAAACAAAACACAAAACGCAAACCTAGAATACATTTCACCTGCATTATGTAATTTACCAGCTCACCTACTGTCAGCAGATTACACTTGTGGTCCTGTAAATGGATGAATGAGAGGAGCTCTGAGGTTTTGAGAGGTTCTCAGTGGAGGAAATGAGGGAAGAACAGAACGGGATCCCGGAAATCCATGGACCTTGCCTTCTCTGGAGCACAGAGACATTTCACAGAGCCATTACCCTGCCGAGGGTGGCTCACAGCTGCCTGAGTAGCTCAGACCCCCAGACCAAGTGGTGTGAAGTGGCCTACTCATGTTCTCTTCTCTTCCTGAGAGAAAATGACCTGGTTTATTTTAGTTATGAGACTGCTAATGCTCACCTGAAGGGAGATATTCACATTAATTTAACTAACACTCTATGCTTTCAATTCAAATAAAGAAATCTGATTGCCAAATAGAAATGTAGGCCCTAACTCATTTCTCAAGTAGAATGAAAGAAAATTGATTGTGTATAAAATATTTATCAGTTCTAGACTGGTGTTTGAATTGTATTATCTCCTGTAGGCTTTAAAATGTCCTCTCCCTGCTTTTTTTTATTATTGATTAGGCAGACAAAATTTTTACTTAATGCAATGACTATAATGTGTTTACTGGGATTAATTTACTCACTCTTGAGGATTAATTTACTTCTTTTACGATAGTAATTTTTCCTGGGACTTTTTCTCCCCTAAAGGTTCATGTCCAAATTTATTAGACTGTTACATGGTTATCCATAATTTGGGAATAACTGAATAATTTATACTAACTTTGGCTGCCCTTAGAATCACCTGGGGAGATTTGTAAACACAGATCCCCAAGTCTCACTACTCCAGATCCAGGGGAGCATGATCTCTGGGGATGCAATTTGGGAATTCTTCCATTAAGAGATGCTTCCAGTCAGTCAGGTACAGCAGCCTGGAACTCTTGGTGGACCAGGGGCTGGGGGTGGATCAATACAGCTTAGTTCAAGTTATTTTTTATAATATAATTATTTATTATTATTATTTCCTTTGCTTAAAAAGCCATATTCATTTTAAGGTATTGAACTCGCTTCTTAGTCTGAGTATCCCACACTGCACCCCCGGCCAGAGTTCCAGTGTCTTTACACCGCCTTTCTCCTCTTTTCTTCCCTCCCCTTTCGCACCTCTCACCCCCTGGCAGCCATCATCTTATGTCCTGTGAGTTTTTGCTGGGTTTATCTATTTCTTTGTTTCATTTTATTATATTCTACATGAGTGAAACCATACTGTATTTCTCTTTTTCTTTCTGACTTACTTTGCTTAATATGATCCCCTCCAGCTCCATCCAGATTGTTGCAAAGGGCAGAATTTCATTTTTTTGTGGGGAGGAAGTACACAGAATTCTACTGAGTGCGTAGACCACAGCTTCTTTATCCGGTCACCTGATGTTGGGCACTGGAGTTGTTTCCATGTCTTGACTATTGTGAACTGTGCTGCTATGAACGTAAGGGTGCGGATATTCTTCCAGTTTCAGATAATTTTACGGTGAATGTTATTGTCAATAAATGTACAATTTTCTGTTGCTAACACACATAGCCTTATGTTGTTGCGTCCTTCTGCCCAGTAGAATTATTCAAGGCCCCCTGCCTGCATTAGAAGTGGACTTCAGAGGCGGAGGACAAAAAAGGTGAAAGAGGTTCAGAGTGGAACCGTCAACAGTCATCCCTGTGAGGCAGGAGCCTGCAGAGAAATCAAACAGCCACCGATGAGGTTTCTCTCCCTCCTGCTGGTTTGGTCTGAACCAAGTTCTTTGGGATAGTGCCACTCCTTAGGGCCCCTGCAGACCCTCAGGAAAGCTAGCCAGGCCTAGGCTAAGTGCTGGTGGAGTCCATCATGCTCTGCCATGTGAGTTGCTGCCTGGCCGCAGAACCGGCAGCACACCGAACAGTAAAGTCTCTTTTCAAAGTTCTCAGGGAGAAAACACAGGCACGACCAGGGCAGTGACAAGAGAAACACTAGAGAAGCAAAGATGTTTCTCTTCCCCTAGTGGTAATGAACAGGTTTTCCTTACTAAACAAATGCCATCCAAATGCCATCCACTGTGAACCAAAGACCCTGGTGTGATCAAGGAGTTCATCAGCATAAATGCATCTGTTAGAAAAGACTTACCTGTGGCACAAAAAGTGAACCACATTTAAAGGCGTGCGTTTGGGAGACACCTGGCAGCTTCTAACCGTGCAGAAGACAGGATGAAAAACAGAACTTATCACCTTTTTTAGATTTTGTTCTTCGAAGACAACACTGAGACCTGTTTCTTGGCTATTCTTTGAACAATATATTATGCTTATATCATATACCACCTAGTCCAGAGGGCAGCCTCTTAAAAAAATCAAGTTGTTTCTGGCCTTTGTACTATTTAAAAAAATGCTTTAACGAGCATATTCCTGGGTGGCGAAGTAGCATAGAGAAGGAGTGTGTTTGAAATGTATTTCTAGAGTGGAACTGGGCGTGTACATGCTTACTTTTGATAGATGGTCCGAACTGCCCCTGGCCCCAAGGACTGTGCCACCAGTCACCTAAGTGTACAGGAATTGTCTTACTGATTTCTGTGATTGCTTCAAATAGCTTTCTATTGATATTCTATTTGCGTGTTTTTTTCAGTGATCTCATACACCATCATAGATAGTAATTTTACTTCCTTATTGACAATTTTAATGCCTCTATTTCTTTCTTTACCTTGGTTAGTAATTCCAAAGCAAATGTTACACAATGGTAGTGAGCATAGGTGTCTGTCTTTTTCCTGCCTCCAGTGGGAAAGCCTCTATTATTTCTTTATAAAGCATGAAGACTTAAAAAAGCTTTTATTTCTCTTTGACTAAGGACTTTAAAAAATCATCAATGAAATGTTACATTATAACAAATGCCTTTCTAGAATCTATACAAATTTATCGAAAATAATTTATTACGTTAAATTAAGATTTCTTAGAAAATCTAAGACTTCTAGTTGCCCTGATTCTATCAAAAAATTATGGTTACAACATTATTTTTAATACAAAACATAAAGCATTATTTGTAATGAAAAAAAACCAAGATTCAAAAATCTATAGACTTTGAAAATATCATTTAATAGGGAAATAATTAATAAATTATAGCACTTTCATATGGTAGAAAAGTGTTTAACTCTTTTAAAAAAAATGAAGTAGGTGGGCCCCGGTGCAGTGGAGGTTCAGCACAGTTCATGCATGTCTCTGGTTCAAGACCCGGGGCCGGGAAGAGCAGCCAAGATGAACAGCTAAATAAAATAAACAGTGCTTCTTCCTCCTCTCTCTTTCTGCCTGTCTGCCTCTGCTCTTCTTCATTCCTGCCTGCAACTTTCCTCTAAAAACAAAACATAACAACAGAACTTACGTAGGTTATATTTGCCAAGATAGATCAATCTGTGATCTGAGGTCAAGTAAAAATAGCTAGTGCAATATAGTCTCTGTTCTCACTTGCGTAAACAATAAAAAGGAATATGCATGTATAGATATAAAAGTATCTGGGAAGAAAATTATGGAGGGACATGGGCGCAAGTATTAAAAATGTTTGCTTCTTGATAAAGAATGGTGATCTGAGATAGTCTACTCTGGATTTAAAAAATGCATCCATTTATTCCTTCTTTAATGGAAAAAGAATAAGAAAAGTTATGATTAAAGTTATTTTAAAAGAAAAGCTTTCGTTCACGTTAAATGTTTAAATACTAGTAACTACAAGGGGAAAGACAAGTAATATTAAGAATAACTAACTATGGGCCAAGTTTTTCATGTGGAGGGTTTTTCTTTTGTTTTGTTAGTTTTTGTATTTTATCCCTGAGATAGATACTCACATCTCTCACCCTACGATGGAGCTCCAGCCTCTGGATTTTCCATAAACCCCTACACCTTTCTCTAGTGGGAGCTCATTCCTGCTGATTTGGCCTCACTTGCCTGTCAGGTTGCTGTATAGAGCTTCTATAGTAATTATTCTCCAAATAGAGTTCCCAAAATAACAGCAAATGGAAGCCTTTTTAGTTTTGTGCTGATAGATTCTTTCAACCAGGATTAACAATAGAGACATAATTTACTAAATATGATGGCAAGTGCCTTTGTTAAAAATTATGGTTCTAAAATTTGAAACAGGAAAATGCCTGCCATAATGATGAATGAAAAGACAGGTGAACAGATCACCTACATATAAAATCATACTAGGGTTGCAACTTTTCACAATTAAAAGTGGGGATAAATTGATAAAGTAGCTTTGGTAAAGCAATTTGGCATTCTGTTGAGTCTTCCTCAAATATCTTCCTAACACTGGCATTGCATTGGTGTATTTTATTAAAAAATAAAAAGGTGGCAAAAGAAATTGTTTTTGAGAACCTGATATAAAAAGAGGAAATGTAAATATATATACGTATATATATGTATGTATATATACGTATGTATATATGTATATATATATATATATTTTTTTTTTCCCCCAATGTCCAATATGGGGGAGAGATGTGCCTACGTTCAAGGTCACATGTAACAGGAATTCAAGACAACATCACCATTCATGGAAGATAGCCTGATTGGCACTTCAAGCAAATGCCTTGCACTTCTGCCATGGCCAAACTGGGTGCAGCTCTGAGCATGAAATCCCATTAAGGAAGGATTCCACTGCGGAGCTTCCTAATGAATGGCTCCCACCATGGTTACTGTTTGTATCCGTTTGACTGCTCCTGCTGCTCATTTATCATTTGCAAGTGATCTGTCTCACCAAGTCTTGGTGCAAGGCCCAACTGCTCTCTTGGTTGATATAAATTATTTGTTGCAGGAAGACAATTGTTTAGTAATTTAGGAAAAGCTTTAGAAATGCTCCCTGAATGCTTGACGCTTGGAAATCTGATTGGTCACTATTGTCAGAGACAATATTTGCCTCCTTTCATTCCCCAACACATTTTCTCTCTAGTTAATATGGTAAACAGCACTGATCTCTACTCATTAATTACCAGGCATATCAGGTAAGAACCAAACTTCTTGAGATTCTTTCTTCCTGTTCTTAAAGAAGAAAGAATGTTCAGGGGCTCATATATTTCTGCCTCTTTCCTAGGGAAGACTTTATCTACACAGGTAGATAAAACACTAATCTTTTGGCTAGTGACACATTGCTTTGCTGCTTTGCTGACTGCTGTGGGAGGCTGGCTCACCTAGGACAAAAGCCTTTCTGCCCCATATTTCCTGTGTCCCTGTGTTTGGATGGCTGGGAAGAGCGGTCTTATAAAATGATGATTGAAACCTTCCTACTTTAGTCAGTTCAGGGAATGGTCACATGAGGAGGAAAGTCTCCACCAATGAATTTCTTTTGTGAATTTACAGTTTAGAGATTACTTACATTGAAGGGAAAAATAAAAACATGACATTTGAGCTTAGGAAAGGGCAGAACTTTTGAAAAATGTGATTTTCAGGGACATATTTTTTGCAACCAACTCTTAATCACATAACAACCTTTGGCAGAAAGCAGAGAACAGCACTAGAAAGGAATCAATGGAGAAATCCTAGGGGATGATGGCCAGGGAAGAATGTTAGCAAAAGCAACAAAGTGCGTCTGTCTGGGGTTTTAAAAATCTGAGGTTTACAGTTTGTCTTGAGAGATAATGGATTATAAAATAAATCAGGTAGGAACTCACCTGAGATGATGATGATGATGATGATGATGATGAT
>RJWH01001874.1:0-134303 GCA_004363575.1 Solenodon paradoxus | reverse complement strand
TAGTTACAAATCTTGAGGAAATGGAAGAATCTACTAAGTGTCCAGAGCTACATTTTGATCTGTGGATTTGGGCACAGGTTGTTTTAGGGGTCTCCTTTCTTCCATTTTCCCTTCCAGAATGTCTGGCTTCCTTTCATGGTCCCCCTGAAGCAATTCTGTAATGTTTTACAAAAGTCTTCATATTTCACTAGTGGTCGTCAGGGTCCAATGGGACTACCTGAAGACTGAACAAAGGCAGCTTCCACTTGCTCTTTGGACATTTTTAAGTCATGTTTTCTCCATGATACTTTGACCAATGGCCACATTCTGATCATGTCTGGTACTTGCAGTGGGAATGGACATTGTTTGTTTGGGTCTGACCAGCATCTCTTTCTCTGTCATTGAGAAATAGCAGGCAGACTTTTTTTCTCTAGGTGCGGGGTGGAACTCTAGTCTACTGCAGACCTTCTGCATGGAGCTGTCACTCAAGAAGGGATTGGAAGAGGTGTGGGGGCGGGGAGGGGCCAGGCACCTGGGTTTGGGGGGAAGAAATGAAAGTGGTGAGATTTGAGACCCAAGTCAGGTCAAACTCCTCTGGGGAATTTCAATCAAGTGTGGAATAACACTGGATCAGAAAAACAACTCTATTTCAGTGTGGCCTCATGAATGTCTGCTACTTAAAGCAGCATCCCGAGAAGGCAGTGTGCGCTTCAGAATGTGGGCTGCAGAGCTAGATTGAGTTAAAAACCCAACTCTGTCATTTTCTAAGTAGGACCTCAAACAAGCTAATTAACCTTGTACCACCTCAGTTTCTTCTGATTGTAAAGAGACGATAATTGTACTTCCCTCCTAGAGTTGTTAGCATTATTTGAATCAATACAGGTGCATCAGGCAGAGTACTTGTCAGGAAACAGGAAACAGCTTCTGAGTATTTGAGGCAGAAAAGGAATTTGGTGCAGGGAGTTAGGAACATAAACATCATGAAAGGCTAGAGAAACAGGTTCTAAGCTGCAGGAATGGCTTCTTAAACCGACCTGCCAGGAAAGCTGCCCATTGTGCCACCATCAGAAAGGTGGTCCAGTGGTAGAACATCACAGGGATGAGTGACTTCAAGAACCGAATGCCATAGCTCTGGCCCAGGCCCAGGAAGGCTGCTACTGTGACCACATCTCATCACTCAAGATGTTGAGACTGGACGGGGCTAATGCTTTACTTATGAGCATCAAGATCACTGAGATTCAATTTTTAAGGTTGAAATGGTGGTAAAGTGTTTGCATTTGTAAACAAAGGATGCAGCTTGTAATTGAATAGTCTTAGTCCATGGACCCTCTCAGGTCTATAATTTGGTAATTCCCAACTCCCTGGCAAAAGGCAGTTTCATTACCTTGTAATCATGCTTCATATCTTGTGTGATTGCAAAGAGGGAGGACTGTAATTCGTGGGCCCTCCAGCAGAACAGAAGCATGTATTACTTACATCTTCTGGGCTCCATTGAAATGTAGTTTTAATAATGTAATTCACTGTTGTAATACTGATTTGGGGAACTGGAGACTTAAGCAATGCTGTTGAGATTTCAGCTGAGCCAAATGAGGAGCATGAGTCTGGCAGGGAGGAGGAGAGAGGAAGATGAGGAGGCTATCCTGAGAGAGACCCCAGAGTTGGGTGTTGGCTGTGGCAGGGTGCGGGGAACTCACCTGCTCAGCAGTGAGGAGGATATGTGGGGTGCGCCTAGCAGTGAGTTCAAAGACCACAGGTCAGCTGTGACTCAGGCTTCTATTCACGCCAGGGGATGGGACCCACCAGCAAAGCATTTGACAGCTATGTGGTGAGTAGAGATGAGTTCAGAATCTCAGCCTACACACAGCAGAGCCTCGCTAGAGAGGAGGTGGTGCTGGGAAGTGAGGAGAAGGTTATGTGAGGAGCAGGAGGGTTGCAGAGCTCAGCCAGGTGTCAGAACCCCTTCCTCCTGCAATCGCCACTGGGAGTCAGCCTGGGTACCATTTACCCAGAGCAGAAACTACTAAGTCAGTGTTTATCTCATTTGACAAGACTACTGATTTTTTTTTTAAAACCAGAAAATAAATTCCCACAAGCTGAATATTAGATTAAATTTGTTTTTTATTGCAACTACTTAAATATGTGAAAACCCAAAGTTTAAGTTTTGTGCATAGTGTTTGCACAATTCCATGTAACATATAATGATAAAGGGGTATAGGGTTGAGGTTTAGAGCATAAGTTCTGAAGCTGGACCTACTCGGGTTGAAGTTATAAACCCACCACTTACTGGTGCACCCTGGTGGAGCAGTGGTTGGGTCAATTGCTTCCCAAAGAGCAAGTCACACACCCCTGGGTTCGAGTCCTGAGCCCAGGGGGAAACAACCAGTGTGAACAACTGAAAAAAAAAACCAAAAAACAAAGATGCTTCTTCCTCCTCTTTCTTCCTACCTACCTGCCTACTCACCTTCACTCCTGCCTGCATCTTTCCTTTAAGAAACAACAACAAAAAACACTTAGTGTGTAATCATAGGCAAGTTAATTTCTCAGTGCCTCAGTCTACTTGCTGGTAAAAGGTATGTAACAGTATCTCTCTCAGAGTTGTCGTGAGGGTTAAATGAGCTAATCCATGTGAAGAGTTTAGCACCTGGCATGTAGGAAACTCTTAATAAGTTCTAGCTATGACATTATCATAAAAACAAAGCCAAAGCTTATGATGAAACACAAACACACCTGCAAAACCCATGTTGTTCAAGCAAGCGACATTAGTTTAAAATGATAGATGACGCGGTTGTCCTGAAACTAATCTGTCACATTGGGTTTAACAGGAGGAAGTTGTGATCTCAGATCCAGTTCTGTGTTTACTGTCTTTGACCTTTGTGCTCAAAGCTAATGTGGAGAATGCCGGTTAACCTACCCTTATTTGCTAGTTCAGAATAGTCAGACCTTTTAGTTAATTACAATTCGGCCCTTGAGCATTCCTGAAATGCCAGTTTTGATGAAATGCCACTTGATAACTGACAACTGTCATGTTTATTCTAGAGTAAGGTTAACATTGCTATATCTTGGAAACCTGTATTAAGTGAGTGTCGAATTATATTATTGCTAGAATGAGAAACGAAAACGTTCTTTATAGTTCATTTACTACTACTTTCAGAATGAATGACTTATACAAGCTGTAGCTACAGAACAGGATCTATGGGCAGAAGGAGAATGTGGTGTGGGTCACTGCAATGTTGCGTTGTTTGGATACCAAAACGCTTGGTATTCTGATGATTTAGATCTCTTAGATCTCTGTTTCGGCTCCTTCACTGTTCATCATAATATGATATCATTGACCTTCACTTGATGAGAATGTATTACAAAATTATATGATAGAATATCAATTAAAAATGCTATTAACATGAAAACAGAAAGTTAGCACCAGTGGGTGCTCAACACATATTTATATGGGAATGGAGAAAAGCACCCAGTAAGTGAAATGAAGATGGTGTTGGCTGGGATGGCGAAGGCAGGTAGAATGCCCCCACTGGGAGGTTTGTAGATTCCCCAGGGCTCACCTCTGGCTCTCCTGCCCCAGGCACCTTAGGGGAGGACTAAGAGCAGGCCTGGTTGGGCCTCTGATGTCAGCTCTGGAAAGGATGACCTAATTACCAGCACAGTGGGCAAAGGGTGCGAGATTCTGTCGTTGGGATTGCGGCAGAAACTGGGGCTGCCTGGAGTGTGGGAAAACCGGTCCGTGTGCCGGCAGGAAGCGAGCTAACTTCCACCCCCGGACCGCATCACTGAGCAGTTGGACACGTCATACCACGCATATTAATGCAAACACAGTCAGTGCCTCGGCTTAGTTCAGCTGGAGAAAAAGTCATCTGAACCTGAAGTTCAGGGCAAACAGAATCACAGATGCAGCTGTCTTCTGAGGAGCACAAGTGGCCCCCATCTGCTTCAGGGGAGCCCCAGGGTGCTCCAGGTTCCTGGGTCCTCAGGCTGCAGGATTCCTTTGAGCTCTTTTGGAGCTGGGTGTCTCTGCCTTTTAGACCAACTCCCCTCGTGACTCAGTGGGAGGGCCGCAGCCCTGACTTACACAGCCACCCGTGTTTTCCGTGGGGGTGCTGCAAATCTGGTTTAGCTAAATAAGTTGCTGAGTTTATGAATTAGCCAGACAATCCTTACTGGCTTCCTACCACGTGGGCTCAGTGGCTAGTGCTCTGCCAGAGAGGCGATTGCTCAACGGTGTCTCCAGTTCTCCTGGTGCCGTGCACCCCACACTGGGCGACCGCTCTCTTTTTCCTGTAATTAGACCTCCCTCTTGTCCCCCAGTTTCACTCACGGTTGCCTGATTGTTGGCCTGTGACAGGGTCTGTTCTGGTATTTGTCTCTTTGTTCCTTCGGGATGGGATTTCCTGAAGCTGCAGGGTCACCTGGGTTAGGGGAACAGCCCTGAGCTGTCTAAGGACCATGCTCATGAAACCATGGGCCTCCATTCCTTTCCCCAGTCCCAGCTGACAGCAGCAGCCACCCAAAGATGACCACCCCGGTGCGGCTGAGAGAGATGTGTCCATTCCTTTCTGGGGAATCTGGAGTCAGCAATGTGTGCTGAAAGACCCTGAGGGACTTAGGTACTAGTTTCATAGGTTTGTTGGATTAATTCTGAAGTGGCTTAATTCATGCCTAGTTTTAAGGGACATCATAAGTACAGATAACAGAAAAGAAAGTGACCCTCTGTTCTCAGTTTCCTGGTCTGTCTGCACTGCCCATTTTGGGATTCCGAGTAAATGTCTTTTCCCTAAACTTCATTTTTTTGGAAGAAGAAGAAGCATTTTATTTTATTAAGTTATTTTAGTTGTCTCCACCCTTCCCTTACACCCCTCTTTCCCATCACATACCATGAACACAGGTCCTTGGGTTTTATGTGGGCTGCTCCCTAGGCATGGCTTAACACCTGAGCTGCCAGGCAGGGCGTGCCTCCGCAAACCTCATTTTGCCAAGCAACAAGTCGTGGCCAGCACAGCCTGTGAGTGCTGGCCTGAACCTGTGCCTCTGAACTATGCCTACACTCCATGCCCCCGTCCCTCCCAGACAATCCCTAACCCTGTCAGTACACTCCTTTCTCACTCCAGAAGTACGTGTTACGTTCTTTTTCTTACTTGGATGGACTTTACCCACCTGTGTGGGATGTGGCCCCAGAGTTTCAGGCCCCCTGATTTGGGGATGAGCTGACCCCCTGACTAGCCATGCTCCTGATGTGGTCTAATGCTGAGACTTCTGTGTGAAACGTTAGGGTTTTGATTTTTAATCTCTTCTTAGAGTTTGGAAAAGAAATATCACTTCTGAAATTAAAAAAAAAAAATTGGACTGTCTCCATTTCTGTCTCTTTCATTAAGTTCAGAATTACCTGCTGAAAGAAATGTGATTTGAAAAGAAATGACATTTTTCTTTCAGGATGTTGAAATTATTACTCGAAGACATGATAATATGGAAATTTCAGCACCACTTTTTCTTGGGAAGAGGAGCAAAAAAAGAACAAAATCCTTAATTTTGATTCTTGATGTAAAAATTGCTAAGCTTCATGCTTTTTCTCTCCTCGACTGTAGAGCGACAGTCCATAAAATCACACTTCTTGTTCTGAGTGATATGCAGGCAATACCTGTCACGTTGTAACCTCTCAGATGTTATTGCTGATGTGTAGTTAGCTTGTAATTCTAGGATGCATCTGTTCTTTTTTTGCCTCCTCCTCTGCTCTTCCCTGCTAGGTGCTAACCTCTCCAGCAGTTGAACCAGACTGCTCCCGACGTCAGCCTCTCACCACAGGGCCCAAGTTTGCATCTGCAGAGGCTGCTGCCCACATGCCGGTGGTATCTACTGGGCACTCTGAGGTCTTTCCAGCTGAAAGGCAATGGCAATGAAGAGGCTGTTTTCCTAGTGTTTTCCTGGGACAGGCGCCTCGCCCTGGGACTTCCACATAAGTCGGAACTGAAAGACTGCACCAGTGGTCTTGTTGGAGCGTGTTCTTGCGATCGTGTTGGGATACAAGAAACATGCATTGAGAGTGAACTAACTGTGAAGCCCTGGACTGGGCACCATAAATAGATCAACAATCATTTTTATTCTAGGATCCTTTACAATAATAGAAGAGAATACCCATTTGTAAAAATAATTATAAGGCTAAAAGAAAGGAATGTCAGGCATAAGTGAACTTGCTAGGGGAGTGTGTACCACTCTCATGGTAAGTATAGGGGAAGAAATAATGAAAATGACTTTAACAGGGTTGTGAAATCCTAGCACTAGAAGGGAACTTGGAGACTGCCTAAGCTGTTGACTTTAAAACTTCAATGCACTCCATACTAAGCGATGCACCATACATTAGTGCTCAGTGTTCAGGGACGTGCACATGCCACTGAATCTTACTTTCCAAATAATGCTTCCTTCGTTATTTTCTACTGGTTTTGTTCTATTTTACTCCATTAATCACAAATGCTGTTTGTAGCTCATGACATTGGTTTCGTGACCTACGAAAAGAAAACTGTTGTCTGGAGTTTGGATGTGGTCCAGGCCCTGAGTTTCGCATGGTGGCGCCGAGGCCCAGGAAGGCTGTGTGGCATGGCCCCAGCACTGCCCTAAGGGTGGAGCATAACTTGCCTTCATTTTATTCTCTTACCCTGAAAGCTCACAGCTGGGGGAGTTAATTCTTGGAGGTGAGCACCCACCAAAGAGACAAGATGACTTAGTGGACAATATCAGAAGAACTGATTTCCATCCCCATGGGCAGTTGTACCGCATCTCATAGTGTTAGGTGGGCACCTTTTCCCTGTGACTGATGATTTATTCTAGTTTTCCTGGAACTGAGGAGTTTCTGGATGTGGAACTTCTAATGCTAAAATGAGGACAGTTTCAGGCAAATTGAGACAGTTAATCACTCTAGGAGACATTTATACCCTACCACTCATGGAAAATGAATGGACACCATTTAAACTTCATGTGCAAATAGCTATAGGTACAATGAGAGCCATTATATTTTGCTCCTTGCTATGTATTTTGACACCCACTGGGGAATGATTTGTCTCCACAAGGCAATTCTAACCCCATGACCCAGACTTTCATATGTACACCACTCTGCCTACGCTACCAGAAAACACTACTCAGATGCTCATCTTCTGTGTTTTTCAAAATTAGCCTAGCAGAGCATTGGTGGCCTAGAAATTCTTCTGGTTTTTTACAAGTGTCTTACAGTTTGTAAATATTCTGATTGCAGTGACTGTTTTTGGGTGAAAAGAGTTAGAATTAAGAAATATTAAGAAGTGATAACTCTAAGGATAACAATGTTAATTAATTTGGTGTTAGTATTTTACATTTCTTGTGGTCTTTTAATGTCTCTGTTTTTCTCCCTTTTGTTCTGTTGGTTTAGACTTTGCGTAGGATGGAGAGGTTTCAACTCACTCCTGTCACCTAGTTTGAAAGATCACTTTCGTCTTCTGACACTGACTTGGCACCTTTACCTGTAAAGCACACAGTTAATCTGGAAGCCTGTGGATTTGGGAGGCAGCCACTTAACTGCTGAAGAGACTTACCAAAACCGAAGAATATGAATACATCTTCATCACTAAGTATTTAAAGATACATTCCCTTAATAGTAGAACATTATGAAAACACCTATGTCAATACTGCACGTCATATGTGCTTTTTGAGGCTGTGTATAACCTGGGTCTATAGTGAGACCTGGGATGGGTAGTTTTGAAGGGCAAAGGAAGGTGCTTTATGCGGAAACATGCCGTAAATGAGAAATCCTGAAAGCGGGTGGTCCGTGTACACACTTCTGGTGTGTTCTCTGAGCTAGTTTCGCTCCTTCTGTGTGACTTGCCAAATCAGTTCTCAAAAGCAGTTTTAGAAACTGCTCCTTGGAATTTGCTTTTGGGATCAGTTTATCAGTCACATAAGAAAATTAATTCTTACTGCATCGTAATCATAGTTCTCTTTTGGTTTCTACTCTAGAATACTCAATCATTCTTCGATTCCTAATGCCTTTTGGTTGTCAAAAACAATCAAATTTACCTTCCTAATATGAAGATTTCCCTGTATAACAGGCTTCAGGCTCTGTATAAAGTACTGAAAGAGGAATTTTTTTAATGTGTTGAGCACTGATGTCATTGCTAGAATAAAAGGGAAACCTCTCAGGTTGGCACTCATGAGTTTGGGTAAGTGTTGATGTCTTTGTTTAAATATCTGTGACATTACTTTTGTGTGTATGTCTCTCTCTCCTCAAATAATACCAATAACTTGAACTATGTTCTCAGTTTGCTATTGAGCTTGCATGCACAGTTATAAACAGTAGAATGTGTGTAGTTACCAAAACTATTCTCAGTGAACCATGAACATTTACTGTAACTTAAAATGATCGTGTTCTATATTTCATGGGATTCTTCATCTCTCAGTGATTTGAAATTATTATGCCAGATTAGTTCTTGGGATCTGTGTCATGGACATTAGGGCAGGTCTGAACAAAAAAGTAATTCATCGGACTATGTTGTAAATATTTACTGAGCACTTAAACACTTTGCTTGGCTCTGTGGAAGGAGTGATTTGAATGCCCTATGGTTCTAATGAGCTGGAGTTCCCTTTGTGTTGAGGACTTCCTAGAACCTGAGACCTACAGTGAATTCAAGGATTGTAAATACTGTTCAGTTCAGAAGGAAAAAAATCCCCACCAGTCCTCTGTCAAATGAAACCTTGCTTTACTCAGCAGGCAGGATAATGGGGTATATTTTTCTTCCTTGGGCTCCACTAATCAAAGTGTTAACTTGCTGTGGACAAGCATTACCTAGCTCTGACACCTTTCATCTAAGATGCCGAAACATGCTATAAACAGCAATTATGCCTCATCACGCCTTGTGAGCCCCATTTGATGGGGAAGGAAAGTGGGATGTAGCAAGATTTTACAGCTTAGAGAAGAGTCAACAGCATGGGGTGATGTCTCCTCCGCTGAGTCTGACTCTCTGTAGGTAACTGAAAAGCTCCAGGTGATTCTTTACATTCCAGTGTGAGAGCTCATATATTAAATATTCTGGCTTCTTGGTTTGATTTTCTGGCCACCTGGGTCCTCAAGATGGCCTTTTTTATATAATAGGGCTACTGTGTGAGTGAGGCTCTGGAGAAATCCATCCCTAAACATTCCTCTTCTCTTTGTATCTATGATATTTGAAAATTGCTTTGAACTCCATTGGAATGTGAATGAAAATGAAATCGAGACTATATTTTTCAGAACAAAAAGTTGGGGTACATTGTGTAAAAAAATGAGTCAATTTACAGGAATAGTAGAGGAGAGATTCAAAATTGGGGTTGTACTGGAAAATCTTGAACATTTAACAACCCCAGGCTCCTAAAGTGTGTCTTTAAGAGGATTATAAGCAATAGATAAGATTTTGGATCACCTATGTGAATAATTTTGCATTCTAGCAAAAGTTCATGGTGAAGCGGGGCAGGAATAGAAATTAGGTGACCTTCAAAGTTCAGGCAAAATAGAAGGAGTTTGGTTACAAATTAACATTATTCAGTGTAGGAAGTGGGAAGGAGGCTGTGAAAATTCAGGTTTTGTATGCAAGGATTTATTTAAGCAAATATGTATATTAAGTTCAAGTTAGCCGCAAATGAGTAAAGATTTTCTGGGTTTCAGCTATCAGCAATGCTCAAAAGTAATTTAACCACCATTTATTTTTTTACTCAAAGTCATTATCTTAGATACTTTAAATGAATGGATTACATGGTAAGTGAATTATATCTTCACAAAGCTGTTAGTATTTTTAAACCGCATAGCTTGACCTTGGAGGAAGTAGATTACAAGGAAATATGATACAATATTGAGGAGAAATGGTCTGCTGTTTATCACAACAACACAGTTATTTCTCAGAGAAATAGTACCCAAAGTGAGCATCTCCTGTATGGTTCTACTTATATAAAGTTCAAAATCAGGCCGAGCTAGTCTGCTGTGTTAGCCGTCAAGACAGTGGTCACTCCCTTCCTCTTTTTTTCTTTTTTAAAGGAAAGGTGCAGCAGGAATGAAGGTGAGTAAGCAGGCAGGAAGAGAGAGTAGGGAGAAGCACTTTATTTTATTTAGCCGTTCGTATTGGTTGTTGTCCCCTGTCCTGGGATGTGAACCTGGATCCTTGGGATGTGTTCCTTTTGAGAAAGGGAGATGCTGGTTATGCTGTTTCCTGACCTGGGTGTATTTTCTTTGTGAAAATTCACAAATAACCATAATTACAATTTGTGCAACTTTGATAAATGTATGCACATACTCAGGTGTACACACATGCACATGTGTTTTCTATACATGCCCAGATACATGTCATACTTCATTGAAACATTTACTAAAAATGTATTTGTGTACTATTTGCAGGAAAATAGCCTCACTATACCTGTAAGATGGATTTTGTTCTCATTTTACAAATGAAGGAACTGAGGTCTAAGGGTTTAAGTGACTTGCGAGACTGGCATGAGACTGGCTTTTGAGCCTATGACTTTACATACTTCCCCTACTCCTCTCTGCCAGGCCTCCCACCCTTTTCTTTTGGCCACAGGTGGAATATTTCACTGAGAAATCTGTTCTTTTTATACAACAGCTATTGAGCTAGAAGACTCCCCATCCTCCCAAGAGTATAGGGTTCTGCAGCGTCATCTTTTTAGGCTTGCCTCGACCTTGTGACCAGCTTGACCATGTCAGCTGGGCCCGTTCTACTGCCAGTACCTTTTTAGCAGCTTTGAATTCTCCCCAAAGATTCAGTCAGGGGAGCAGCATTCTAAACAGCTCAACAGGATTCACCTGTCACAAAACAACAAACATAAAGGGGAAGTGATATGGAGATGCCTTTGGTGACTTAATACTTAGTGACTGACACATTCTCATTGTTATTTCCAGTGAAAAGGAAATTCTGTGCAGTCATGAGTACATTTTGAGCCAGAGCAGTGGGTTATGCAGCATCTCCCCTGAATACAAAGGATAATGACACAGTGAAAAAGTAAAATCCAGACATGCGCAGCATAGGATGATTGGGTCAATACTGCATCCAGGAGTGGCTTTCTCTTCCATACACAGGAGAGGTGAGTAATGAGAGCTCAGGCCAGCAGTCTTCTGGAGAAAATCAGAGCTATGTTTGTGCTGAGACTCCTTTATTTTAAAATAAGCTTTTCAATCTGTGTTGACTCTGTGAACTAAATAAGAATTTTAAGTGAAACATTGAGATCTGAATAACTGTTGGACGTTCTTGAGGTTTTATTTTTAATAGAATCAGCCTTTTCCTCACATGCTCCTTTTTCTGTGTTTTTAACTGATGATATAGGGATCATGAGTTTGGCTTAGTGGCCTGAGAAACATGTCACCATGAAACCTGAATCCTGACTCGAACAATTTACCTGGGGCAGGTTTTGGGGTTTTGACTCCTAATGTGCAGAGGTTCTGAATGAGAAGACTTCTCTGTCTACATGAGCGTTGGGTTTATTGAAGAGCTCCAGCAGGACTGGCTGCTTTGACACAGGGAAGCCATTTCTCAAGGACCCCATTTATTAATTGAAACTGACACTCCAATTTGCTTAGGAAGAAGGAAAACTCAGCAAATATTAATTATTTTTTAAATTAAATTTTAAATTCTGATTTCTCAAGAGGGAAGTTTTGTCAGGAAGAAAATAAAGAAACCTCTGGATTGTACCTTGTGATTATTAAAAAAAAAATTTCCATTATACAATTAACTTCTTTTTAAGCATGTCTTCTATCACAGGGGCCTCCAAAAGAGGCTGTTCCATCTTTACTCAAGATGGGCTTAATTATTAACAAAAGGGGGTACAATCTGAATTTTTAATTTGAGAACTCAGAATTTAAATTTTTATCTTCGGGATAAATCTACTTTCCTTAAACTACTTTTACCAATTGTGGTAAAATTTGCCAATGAGTGGGATTAACATAAAAACTATAGCTGAGGGTGGTATATTCTTTAGTATTAACTTCATAATTATGGATTTACTAGAAATGAATATGAGACTTGAATGCTGATTTTTTTTTAGGGAGATCAAGAGATGATCTTATTTCTCCATTTGAAAACTGAGGAAAAAAAGTCATTGCTTTCAGGCAAGAACTAATTGGGATCTCCGGACAAGGGGAGAAAATGTTTTCTTTGATTGGCTCTGAGATGCGACATCTGAGAACAGAGGGACCACTATTCACTTGGAAAAACAGAGACATCTGCTGGTAGACTAGCAAACTGACCTCCTTTGCAGAGTTTTCAAAAGTCCCAGAAAGGGTAATATTTGCAAGACAGGGACAAATCTGTCATCGTTTCTGCTGTCTCCTCTTTGAAAGAGTTGTGTTATAATCATGGCATAGGAATGTAGTTTGATAAAATGGAAGAAAATGCACATATACAGCTTTATGAACTATGCTGCTTTGGCTAAGACTTGACTGTACCTGGTTCGGAAAGCCAAAATTCTTTTAGAAAATCTGTTTCTGTCTGCTCTGTCTCCTGACACCTGTGAATCTGTAGTTAAAGACCCCAAAGGTAGTGGTTCCGTGAAAAGGGGTTGTTCATTCCTAGTTCAGCCAGCAGTCATCTTCATGCAGCTTTTGGAATAGCTACAAAGTGTTTGGGGGTGTAATACAGTTTCTCTATGGGCTAGCTACTGAATTCATAATATATTACCTTTCTAAGGGACTAGGCAATACTCACTTCTGGGACTGCTATTTAGAGTATACGAGAAATGTGGATGCAAAGGTCATGCATGGCAGAGAAGTCTCCCAGACGCCCCCTACCCCTGGCCTTGCTCTATTCTTCATCAAATATTGAGAACTCCCTGCACAAATACACTGTTAGCTCAGACTCAACAAACTCCAAACAGAATTCATGCCCTCCTTCAGCCTCCACACCCTCAAACTTCTTTGAAGAAATCAAAAGGAGATATTTCTGACAAGAAGTGGAGGCATTTGACTTGCTGCCAAGCCTGTGCACATGGTGACATGCACTGGCTCTGCAGTTAGACCTCAGTTTTCTTTTCTTTATAATGGGCCCAACAGGATGCAATTCTAACTCCTGGTGCTGCTGTGATGTGGTATCAGGAGGGCTCATAGGCTCAGGACTGGGCTTGCCTATAGGAGGAGGCAGCATGGTTACTTATATTTTAATAACACTGTTTCGCAGAGGTATCTTCTCCATTTCTACAACCTCTAGGCCTGGATTCATGCAACCACTTCTATATTTGTCTCCAGTTGCTATTTTCTTCCATTCTTCTTACAGTTTGTTGCCAAACTAATGTTCTTTAGTTCCTGTTGGACTCTTTCTAGCCAAGAAGCTAGGCATTCTTCTTAAATTATTAGTCACCCCAGTCACATGAGTGTGAGTCCTTTATAACCTGACTTCACCTGCTATTGTCCACACACACTCCTCACTAATCCCTGATACACATCTCTAGGCAGAAAGGCCTCTATGCCTTTTTCATGCTAATTCTTTCATCCCTTTTACCTCCCTCTCCCAGCTCTCAATCTTGCTTGTATCTTAAGATGCAGCTCAAATCCCTTCTCCACCCTGAGTCTCTCTCCGATTCTATGTCTAGAATGATGTTTTCCTTTGGGTGAGCACCTACTGTCTGAATTACTCTAATTCTCACTGTCTGAAGAAATCCCATCCAGCCATTCTCAAGTGGTGTCAAGTTTTCCTTCTAAGTATAGTGACGTAGGGGCCCATGCTCATTCACCTCTCTGTGCTTCAGGTTCTGTTCTGCAAAATGGTGTCATAATAGCTCCTGCCTCGTAGGATCGCTGTGAACATTAGCTGATTTAATGTATGTCAGGAAAGTGCCTGGTACCTGGGAAATATCAATAAGTGTTATCATTTTGATTGTTCTGGGCCCCCAAATCAGGGCTCAATCCAGTGTGTTGGTTTATCAGGCCTGTTTTAGAGAGAGATTACCAACCACTTGGCCCCTTCACAACCACTGACCCAACATCGTGTATCTTTTGAATTCACTTGACAAATATTTATTAAGCGTGTACCATGTTCCTGATACGCACTGTACTGTAGGTGCTCCTCTTGTCTATTTTTACATACGTGTCCAGCCAGCTACTTGTATCTGGAATAAACAGTGTGGATCAAACATGTCCTTCAGAGACTCTGAGTTTAAGTGCTGGCTGCATCTGTATGGCCCTGTGCAAATAATTGACGCTATCTGACCTTTACTTCCTCTACTGTAAAATGAGCTCTAAAGTCTCTTTCTTTATTTTACTATCTGTCAAAAGAACCAATGAGGGTTTCAGTCACACATTAGTTAGGCAGATATTGTCCTTATTTCTGCTCTTGTTCACATCAGGCCTGGATATGTGATCTCCTTGTCCTCATCTGACACTCCACTGGCTTGTTCTATGACTGTCAGTGGCTCGACCAGCTACTATTTGAGAAAAAGCCTCCGAGGAGCTCCCTGACCTCATTCACATCATTACCCTTTTACAAATCTTAGATGAACAGAGGAGAATGATCTTGCTCCCTAAATGCTTTAAGAGAGCAAGAGATGTGTTATCCATTGGTTGTTGTCTTCTTCCTATCCCATTCCTCTGATATTCCTTAATTTAATTACATGTGCATGATTCTCTCTCTCTCACACACACCTCATTCATATGCACCTTAACACAGTCCCTGGAAGAAAAAGCCAACAACTATCATGTTTAGAATCATCCTAGTTCCATACACTTGCTTAATACATACTTGCTAACAGATGAAAATTGCCATCATGGAAATGGAATGTTTTGCTTTTTCAGTGTTTTCCAAGTGTGGGTGGGCTGTGAACTTTACCATCTCTGGCTCTCCTTTCCTGATCTGAGTCAGAATTGCTGCAGAGAGGGCTCAGGAACCTGGGAACTTGACAGGCATCCAGGTGACCCCTCTGCTGGTCCATTCACCGCTGGTCCAGAACCACCGCTTCACTGCAAGAGGAAACAGATGCCACTCAGCACTGGCTTAATAGATGGCCTGAATCACCAGTGTTGCATTGTCACCCAGCCCTCAGTGTGGTGTTCTCACACACACTTTCAGTGGTCTTACTGTCTTTCCCTTCTGTTCTTGGCCTTCATAATGTGTGACTTTCCTAATGAGGTTGAACTTCCTTTGGCTTTGCTCACTTGGGCACAGGCCAGTAGCTTAGATTTCTTAGGAATAGGTTGCTGTATTCTGGGAAGTAGCATATTCCAGAGCAGTAGATTCCAAACTTTTGGGACAGGCTCCAAGTAAGGAATACATTTTATGCTGAGACTCAGGATCCTCTATATGCTTATAAATATGCCCAGTGAGAAAATAAATATATCCATTGTTTTGTTGTTTTTTGTTATTTTCTATTTTAGTTCATCAAAAAGATTAAACCTGTACATGCAAAGTCTAGGTCTAGAGTCTGTCAAGAATCTGATAGATTATAGAATCTGAGGCTACACCCTTCCTCATTTTCAGGTGATTTCAGAATCAAAATCTCCCTAACCCATCTATGGAACACAGTCCCACTCAAGGAAGCACACCGCACTGCTAGAGAAGGACAGATTTCTCTGAGTTAAATGTGGAATTATTTTCTAAGTATGCTGCTCCTTCCCACAACCCCATCCCACCCAATGCAATTTCAGAATGTCTGGTGATAAGGTGGAGGGGTGCTCAGCCTTGGGAGGAGTGACTGAAGTCTCTCAAGTGACTCTCAGCCTCCTTGCCTGTCCTGGGGGTGGGACCGTGCATAAACGCTCAGAAAATCATTGCAGTTGGGAGCCACCCTTTGTATTTTCAAAGAAGACACACAACTGAGAATCTATTATTATCATTATTATTTTTCTGGAAGGAAAGGTGCAGGTATGAATGAAGGTGAGAAGGCATATGGGTAGGAGGAGAGAGAAGGAAGAAGCACTGTATTTATTTTTATTTAGTTGTACATCTTGATTGTTCTCCCAGCCTGGAATGTGAACCCTGGTCGTCGGGATGTACGTGGACTGTGCTTTGGCCAGAATCAGTTGACCAAACCATATTCCACCAGGACACCCAGAGTCTTTCAACTTTTAACAGCCGAGACCTCATAGCACAACCCACAGCTATGACATGTGGTCGCACTTGCCCTGGTTATACCTTCCCCATGGGTCTTCCAAATCTACCTCCTAGCCTCTGGCCTCTCCTTTCCTCATGCCCTTTCTTTTCCCACCTGGGCTTTCTTAATCTCTTTCTGAATGATTCTCACCTTCCAAGATTTGTACCCCCTGAATCCCAGATACTATCTGTGCCGGGTAACTCCCTGCGTGTATGACTGATAGGAGGCAGATGCATCTTAACTCCCACAGAATGGAAGCAAAGGCCAGGTGGTCTTGCACTCTTTTGGATTGACTACCAGGCTCTAAAGTCAGCAAATGTTCGATGAGACTCTCCACCTGGAAGCCCATACTCTGAGATTGGCTCCCAGACCTTCTGTTAACCTTTGATCTAGTGCTCAGAGGCAATGTGGCAAGATGACCATCGACACAGATTTCTGTGCTGGATAGTTTGGTTCAAATCTCAGCTTTATATGCACTAACACAGGAAGTTCTCTAAAGAGTGAAGGGGGAGCGGGGAGAAACATGCTATAGGGCGGTGTGCTTACTCTTACTCTGATCCACTTGTGAGTAAATGAACATGTGCAGACATGTTTGTTGGTGACTGGAATTTCTTTAGATGAATCCAAAAGAAGCGAGAAGAAACATTTTCCTCTGCAAAGGGAGAGAAGAAAGGAGACTTATTTATTGTTTAGCTTTCAAATTGTGACTTCTAGAAAGTTGCTTGATTTTCCTAACCCTCAGTTTCTTCATCTGTAAAGTCGAGCCAGAAAACCTACCTGACCAGTGTGGGTGGGTTAAATACCGTAATGCCCACAAAATACTTAGCAGACTGCCTGGCACCTTTATTTTAAGAATTCACAAAATGGTAGTGATTATTACTTTGTCACCTGACCTGATTATTTATAATCCTGTTCCTCATTCTCTTAATTTACCCAAAGTCCAGAAGCATAAAAAATAATGGCCATCAACCACCTCTGTCACAGCATTTGGTGGCTCCTAGGTCAGGGTCTGGTTGAGGGCAGAGTGACTCAGCTGCCTGTATTCGGGGCCGATCCTCTTTTTATTTTATTCCCTGGATAATTGTTCCTTTTTCTTCTTACCCTCAAGCTACTCTGAGCTTTGTTCCTCCAATGTTTGGTCTCTAATGTCATCCTTCATATACGCCTCAGATGACACTAATGAGCATCTTTAAAAACTGGAAATTCTTGAATTAAAGCACAAAGAGCTTCTACCCCAAGGTACCTAACTTCCAGCTGGTTGCTTCTACCCCACAGAGAGAGCTCTTTAAGCCATGATTCATTTCAGCTCATGTTGCCCCAGTTGGTATAACTTTGTCAGGATTGTGAGTCATCGCACATCTCTGATTTAATTAACTTTTTCTGTGAAAGTGGTTATGAGATGATTTACTTGCCTTTACTTAAATCCTGGAAAATAAATTGAAGGTTGAATTTCTAGAGGGTTAGAGGTTGATGTGCAATGACTGTCAACTCCTGTTATGCAGTTGATTTTTCCTGAAATCATTTGGTAGTGGCGGCCACACTGAAGATTGTTTTCTTGAGTCTAACTTGGAATGGAGGACAGGGAACCATGGGAGAGTAATAGGATGTGCTTGAGTCTAAGCACATTAAAACATATAACAGCTAACATTTATTGAATGTTTACCATGCATGAGACCCTGTGCTAAGACTTAGTCTAGTCCTCACTCTCACTCTCCAAGGACTTGTCCCCACATTACAGATAAGGAAATGAACTGACTTGCCAGGAAAGTCAGTAAGTGCCAGTACACTCACCTGGACCACTGACTACAGACATATGCTCTTAACCAACCCACTATCTAGGTCAGGGATCTGCAAACCTTTCCTGTAAGGGTCAGATAGTACATATTCTAAACATTGAGAGCAGAAAGCAGTCCTAGATAGTACATAAAAAATGGATGTGATTGCATTCTAATAAAATTATTTTGGAATAATAAATTTGAATATCGTATAATTTTCTTATGTCATGAAATATTCTGGTTTTGATTTTATCCCCCACCATTAAAAAATGTAGAAACCATTCTTGGCTGTGATGAACTAGATTTATTCTGTGGGCCATAGTTTGCCCTCCTGTTGTAGATCACTGAACACAGGACAGGTCAGGGAAAATGGAATAATCCAAATAAGAGGCTAGCTAAGCTATTCTAGATCCTTGTGGACTATTCTAGATCCTTCTGGACTTTAGCCAGTGCCTGAAATGAAGAGATGGGGAGAAACGTGATTGCCCCATCCGTCCTAATTCTCATACTTGGAGCTCCATTTGATCACCATTTGGTCATTTGAGTCCATTCCTTCAGCACCAGAGGCCCCGGCTCTCCTGGGTGCACAGAGCCTCTCTTCCGGTTCCCTTAGATCACTTTTCTTTAGGCAGTTTTCCTTCCTGTCTCCCCAGTCTCCCATTTCCTCAGAGAACTGACATAGAAGCTAAAGTGCTTTTTAAAAACTGCCTTAATGGGGTGTGCCCTGGCGCCCTGGTGGCCTAGTGGTCTAGTGCACCTAAGAGTAGTCTCACGCACATCTCAAGGCCCAGGTTTCAAGACCCAGGGCTGGAGAGACAACCAATGTGAGCAACTAAATAAAATAAAGTGCTTCCTGCTACTTATTCTCCTTCATTTCTGCCTGCACCGTTCCTTAAAAAAAAAAGAAAAGAAGTTGTTCATTGAAAAAGGATTGCCTGAATGCATTTTAAAGGAGGCTTCTGAGCAGGGTATTTCTTTTTTCTTTTTTTTAAAGGAAAGGTACAGACAGGAATGACGGCAAGGAGGCCGGCAGGCAGAGAGAGGTGGAAGAAGCATTTATTCAATATATTTAGTTGCTTACCTTGTTTGCTCTCCCCGGAGCTGGGTCTCTGACCTGAATCTTTGGGATGCATGTGGACTACGTCTGGTGGCCTCATCCACTAGGCCACCAGGGTGTGCCTCGACAGAATTTTATAATTCCAGACATTTCCTTTCTGGGGAGGAAAAACAGTTATGTGAATAGCTAACCTTGGTATTATTTGACTTTTCCATATAGCTTCAGAAAGTAAATATGTGTAGCAGATAGCTGTCTTTAACCCCTTTTTCCCTCTGGGCTCAAGTCTGGCTTGATGTGACCTATAATATCTTTATATCGACACACTGAATTTGAAACGCATCAATATTTGAACAACATTCCAGAGTGGATGGTAGGTGGGAAGTGTGTATTTGGCTTCTGTGTCTGCTTCAGAAGAGTGGATTAGGATGGATTGACTGATTCAGAATGTGCAGGCTAATAACGACATTTTGAATGTTTCTGAGTTTGGAACTTTACATATAGACTTCACGGTGGTTCCTTCACTCTGAGCTTCATCACTCTGTGCCGCTTTTTTAAGACCTGTGCTCCTTCGCGACACCCGCAGAGCTGAATGTCTGGAGTTCTTGTCTGAAAAGAGGAAGAGAGCAGTGAATGCTAGATGACGCGCAAGAGCAGGCCACTCACTCGGCACCATTTCACTTTCGGAAAGCCCAGATTCTCAAAGAATATTTAAAAGACTGTTAGGCATTGTTTAAATTATAAAATCGCCTCTATTTGGTTTCCTACATAATCAGTCTACGTTCATTGATGTTGCTATGGTGATGCCCCTTACATATCTGGATTGATGAGAGCTATGATGGTGGTGATAATAATAAATACCAATTACTGAGCCTCTATCACCTACCGACAAGCTCTCTTTAGTCTTTTAATATCTGTTAATGCCTCTTTTGTCTTTACAATAACTCTACAGGGTGGTGTTTTCTTCATTCTGTAGAGGAAACTGAGGCTAAGAGAGAGTATGCCACTTGCCCCTACAACTAATGAGTAGCAGAGCATCCTTCGTACCCAGGATTAGCTGACCGCCGCCGTCCGGGCCCTTTTAACTCTGTTATCCGGCGCCACCTGCCCCCGCTGGCACGGCGCATGCGCGAGGCTCGCGGGTGGGCGCTCTGGCACCTGGGAATCTTCTTTGTTTGCAGCCGGTGGTCTGCGCGAGGGATCGGAGCTAGGCGGGTTTATTTTCACATCTGTGCATTGCCCAAGAGACTTTCATGCCCTGAATGCCTTCTAAAGCGTACGGTCAAGACATATGTAGTGTTATCGCGATTCATGTTCGCAATGGTGTGACGTAAAATGCTTCTTGGGGCTAAAACAAAAATGCTGAATAACAACTGCAGAACTGTTTGTAAGAAGAAACATTTAATAACTTGTTGCAGAAACACCTCATAACATAATATGGTATGTGAGATGTAAGAGGCTCCTACGTGGATCTGGGAAATGTAAAGATTTTCTTCGCTGTAGTAAAACAGCAGTAAAATGATGGTAGCCCAAGCCTCTTGATTCCACGCTGGTCTTGATTTGAGTGTTATTTTTCAGAATGCATATTTGAGGTCCTGTTCCTGTTTTTAGTAATGCCTTACTCTATTAAACATGATCCTCTTTTTTGTATCAGGCATGATTATTTTTAAACTGCTTTAAAAAATAAATGGGGGAGAAAAAAACTGGGAAGGAATATTATTTCAAAGGACTCTACCGTGATACCGTTTCTTGTTGGTAACCACTGCTGGGAGGCTGGGGTGGGGGCGCCATTAGAGTACAAAGATTACCCAGGCTCTAAATAGAATCCTAAACAAATGGATAGTGATTTAGAGAGAGCCGTAAGAGAAGAGGATAGAAGAAGGATTTTTAATTTGCTTGGTCATTTAATTTCCAAAAATACATTTAAAGCATAATATGTTTTCTAACTGGCTACCTAGTTTTGTTTATGACACCAATTTAAATTTCCTAAATACTGTAATAAAAGGTAATATCCTAAAGGCTGTAAATTTAAATCATTCCCTCCCTCTCTCTCTCCCTTTTGTCCTCCCTCCCTCCCTCCCTCCCTTCCTTCCTTCTTTCCTTCCTTCTTTCCTTTCCTCTTTTCTCCCTCTTGTCTCCCTCTTTCTTCCAAACAGGAAGCACCATGCACTAGTGGGAAAGAGATAATCTTTTTTTTTTTAAAGTAATGTTTTCATTTGTTTAGCGATACCATTTGAAGTAAAACTTCTATCTTTTCTTCCCTTATACTTAAAAATTGTTGATCTTGAAGCAAGTCTTGTCAAAGTCTGAAAGACAGAGACGTATTTTAGTTAGAAGGCATTTTTATGGAGACTTTGATAGCGAATGAATTGAGAGAAGTGCTGTTTTCTGCACGGTGGAGACACAATGTTGCTGTCAGCGAACCTGGAGTGACATGCAGCCGCCTGCCCTGGCATGGGAGATTGATGAAATGACTCTGGTTTTGGCAACCCTGCACAGTGAGAAGGAGTACCACAACTCTAAACTGATTTGTGCAAAGGGTCAAGTCAACTTTACACAGCCCATCTTAACACCTAGTCGCTTTGCTGACACTCTGTGGTGCTATTTCAGCTCCTTTCAATGCAGGCTGCCCTGAATCTCCTCAGGCTCCTTCTGTGCCTGTATCCAGAGGGCACTGTGACTAGGGTCCGACTCACAACCACTATCAGATATTATGCCCTTTCAATGACTGGCGTTCCTTGGTGCTTTGATCTATCTTTACAAAAGTGAAGGTAGGCTTTGCTTTTTAAGGTTCAGCCACTTTTTGTCTTTGATTGTTCCTTTACCTCTTTCAGTTGCGAAAGCTTCCTTTTTGTAGCCCTTTAGCCTCTGTTTCTGTGGTAGCTGAGAGAATGGGCTTTGGAAGCAGACTGGCTGGGTTCAGATCCTTCCCATTTCCACCTCATAAGGTGTTAGGATTAAATGAGGCATCTGTGCTGCAAAGCACAGTGTCTGGTAGAGTAAAATTATTTTATTTCCTCTTTACACACACACACACACACACACACACACACGCATGCGCGCACACACATGGCCTTCTCAGTGTTTTGGTTCAATGCTTTTCTCTAAACAGCCTATATTAACAGAGACCATCGATCATCAATGAACATCACAGAAAGAGACAGCCAGACACCATGACGCTTGTGATGGAAGAACATAGCACCTACAATAAAGTGGTCTTGTCAAAAAAATCAAGTCTGGATCTTATCAGACCTCTATCTAACTACTGTGCCTCAGAAAATAAGAGGGCACAGAGGGTAAGACATAGAATGTGGGAAACTCTAGGATAAATGACTCTATGTCTTCAGCAAGTGAATGGCCAGGAAAATTAAAGCAGTGGGGAGGGCGACCTGTGGACCAGGAAGACTCAAGAGGCACAGCAATGGGTAGAGTTTATGTGGACAATTTGAACACGCAAATTGTGAAAGCCGTGTAGGAGGCAGCTGGGAAAGTGAACACTGAGTGGACCTTGGATACAATTCAGGAATTATTTTTAGTGATAATGGTTTGGATGTTTTTTTAAGCTTTTATTTTTTAGAAATGCATGCTTAAATACTCATTTAAAATGTATGGGTGAACTGGATATGATGCCCGAGTATAGAGGAAACAACAGTGTCCCCAAGTCAGTAACTATTTATTTATTTATTAAAGTAAATGACTTGAAATTATTTCTTATCCTTCACCAGTCCTGGATCTCATTGGGTTTTGTATGGCATGCACCTTAGCCGCTGAGCCATTGCAGTGCGTCCAGGTGGTAATTACTGAAGTGCCATGATGCGTAGATGGGGGTATATTATACTGTTCCCTCTACTTTTGTGTGTGTTGAAATTTTCCTAGAAAAACATTAGGAATGAGTCAAAAGAAAGCAAAACATCAGGTACCACCACAACCAAACACTTTGTCATCATCCTGTGGGTACTCCGTTAAAAGCTTCCAACTCCCAGAATCCCTTTGCACCCAATATTTTCCACTCTAATCATGGTGCCTATTTTTAGGTCATTGATTACAAGAGCCTTCCTCACTCAGGTGGGTGATTTCCACCAACCTGGTTTATTATACTTAACAGAATTTAAGAAAATGGCAGTTTTAGCTTGGTTTCTGTCACCTGCTTCTGAGGTCAGTTATTGCTATCAGGAGTTGACAGTTGCTATCTGGCTCAAAATACTTGAGGTCATGGTCACTTCATTATCTTCCTTCAGTCTGCAATTTTTGAACCTGCCTTTACTGGATATCAGGTGCTCAGTTGGCTGGCTGTCTTTTTATAGATGACATCAATATCAAGGGGCATAAAAAAGCTTTCCTAAACCATGATTGCCTTATTAATCAATTTCTAAAACTGATCAGGAAAGTGTTAGGGGATCTCTTATGTAGTAATTAGGAAATAAATCTAAAACCTACCTTTGTTGGATAAGTAGTCTTTTAAAAAGGAGTGGTGATAAAAATTCTAACAAATAAATGCTTATTATTTAATTTGTTCATCTCTCTTGATCTATACTTTTTTTTTTTCTTCTCCATGGCAATGTCTCCAGTTAGCAGCTAAAAATATTTCTGTCCTCTCAGTGCAGATAGCCATAATTTGACAGCTTGGATTCCTTTTGTTGTTATTTTCTTCATCTCGGAGGAGCTGGGCATACAAATTTGAGGAAAAGAAATGCAGAGCTAAGAGGTTAGATATAGTTTTTGAATTTTTAAAAATCAATTCATTTTGCCTAAATAAGAATCTGTCTTTCTGTATGCCGTCACATTTAATCAAGATGGGCAATATGAGTCTTTCAGAAACAACAGTTTATCAGGATTCTGGACCAAAACATTCACAGTTTAAATGAAAGAAAAATACTTATCTGATTAAAATCATCGTACTGAGGAATTCTGATTATTTATGAAAAATCCATGGCCACGTTAAAGGTTTAAAAAGATATTTGATCAGTGAATGATAACAAACATTTTTATCAGCAAAAGAATAGTGTGAGCATAATTGTTATAATTCATTGAAGATTCCACATATTTTATGAAGGATATTAAATTCCAGTATGGGGATGGACTTAAAGGAAGTTTCTGACCCTTGCCAGCTTTGGAAGTTTCTAGACCTGCAGAACATTTGTCATTTTTTCCCCACCACATTTGCTTCTCATATTCCTCCTATCAAACCAAAAGCATATGAGAAATTCCCTTTAACTCCTCTCAGTGGGCATACATCTGGATCAACAGGCATCTCCTTTGTCTAATTCCTCTACTTTCTGCAAGAGGTCATTTATGCTATTTCTTCTGTGAAGTTTTCTACTGTCTACACACCCCTCACCGACTGCCCAAGCTAAACTGTACTCATCCTCAGCGCTTAGTCTCTTGTATATACAACAGAGTTTAGGTCACCTCCAGAATCAGCTCTGAGCTCCCCTAAGGACTCATGGTAACCCTAAGCCCCACCTGAGATTTGGGGACCTCGATGGCTATATATTGAATGGAGTTGTTCTCAGTGTCTGCTTTGGCCTTCATTTTGTCTTCTGAACCCTGTTCTGTATTTACATTCATGTGTTTTCCTGTGTTTTGAAAGGACTTTCATTTCAATGATCCCTTAGCACCTCATACCAACTCTGAGAAGTAGATACAGAAGCTACAGTCCTATTGATGAATTTATACTTAATCTGTGGAAGAAATACAACTACAGTCCCTCCTTGAATAGGTGTTTTGTTTTTTTTGTTTGTGTTAAGCAGCAAAATAATTTAAATATTAATAATATTTCTGACACAGTCCCCACCCCTGAGAGAGAAGAATTGAACCATCAGCTCTGCATACCTCTTCACAACAGTTCTCTGACTGACTCGGAACTATATACATCCCTCAGGAAGCCACCCAGTCTCACCTCTCTCGGTGGGCTCCTGAGGTTCCCGAAGGACAACCTGACACTTGGGGAATGGCTCTGGGTGTTACCTTGAGCAGAGTAGGATTCATAATGGGGAAAGGAAATGACACTACAGCCTCTTACATTCCCATTTTGATCACAGTACTTTAAAGCATTTTCTCCAAAGTGTGTCACGGCAGTATGACAAATGGGTCATCTCCATTTCGTAAGCAAGGGTGCTATGACCAGAACAGAGTGGCTGAGTCCTTTACAAAAGAGAGAATGGCTCAGACCTGACGGCTATTGAGTCAGGTCTGAAATCATCAGCCTGTCCTGCCTTTTGGGGCACCAATGTGACTGATGTTTCAAGGCTGAAGTCAGGTGCATTCAGGTGCATTTCCTATGAATGCATTCCCGTACAGCAGTGAAGAATTTGAGCACGGGCTCCTTGTGTAATTTGCACAAGGCATCCCAGTTTACAATAATCGTGTAATAAAAATTGCTTAGCCGTGAGTTGCTCTGCAGCACTGTTTAGTAGCTTGCTTCCAATATTGCATTTACAAAAATTACATATTTCATATAATCAGGCCTGTCTCTTACTTAATCATCCCACACATCATATAAATCTTTAAAATGGACAGGTCTATAAATCACTAGCATTTTTCATTTGCCACTTATTCTAAGCCAGGCAGTTTCTTATTTAAATTGCCATATGAATAAATCTAATAATCCTTATTCACTTACATCATCTCAAACTTTAAATCTTATTCCGGCTGAGGTCATAAGTGAAATCAGTATTGAGGGCAAAACTAGCAGCTGTAACAACTATAATAGCTTGCCAAATTATATTAAAGGGCCCAAATAACATTTAAAAAATGAGGAAGAATTGAATTACATTATTAAAGTGTGATCTGCTGAATCAGGCAAATGCCGGGCCTAAAGAGAGCTCTGCATGGGGTGCAGTTTCTCCCATGCAGGGTTCATGCCAACTGGAAGAGAGAGACACTTGCTTGAGCCCTCGTATTTGCAGAACTTGATTAACACCTAACCAGAGTTTCTCAACCTCGCCACTCTTGACATTTGGGGCTGGACACTTCTCGGTTGGGAGGCCGGTCCTGTGTGCAATAGGAGGTCTCTGTTCTCTAGACTAGTAACACCCCTACCCCAGTTATGACAACAAAAGCCCCTCCAGACACTGCTAACTATCCCCTGGGAGAATAATTGCTTCTGTTGACGACTAGTGGATTAGACAGAGTTGAATTTGGGCCTATCCAGGGAGGGCACAGGGCTCTGGGTCTCACAGAGGGACAGGATCTGCATTGTGCCCTTTCTTTAACATTGGTGCTGCCATTTTTAGTGGATTTAGCAGGGAGTCCGGTGAGATTCTCAGACCAGCTGAAGGAGGGTCAGAAGCAGGGTCATGAGAGCAAGAACCACGACAAGGAGACTGGAAGAACATTCAGAGGACATGACAACGCTTGGACTAGGCAGAGTGTCTGTAATGTGAAGGACTTACCCTCTCTGTGCCTTTCCTCATCCAGTTAGCAGCTTGCATCTCCATGCTCTATGAGAACTCCAAGGCCCACAAACCTGACATTTACAGCAGCTGTGTAGGCATCGTAGTAGGATAACAATGATTTTTGTATGCATCTTAAATATTCAGAATGGTCATGTGATTTTGTAGTGATTAGAGGAAAACGGTGAATGCTTGCAAGGGGCATGTTCAAATCTCAATAATTGGCTTGCGAGCAACTTAGCCTTCTCAGGCCATGTATAAACGGTGAGAATGAGGAATCTGGTTTCCTCTCTTCTTTTGGGGGCACATCGTATCTTATGAGAACTGGCAGATATGCCGATAGTTCATCTCCGAGCAGGGGAAGGAACTGGCTGCAATTAGTTTTCCCAGAGAGATTCTGCCAGGTCTTTGACAGAGTAAGGAGTTATTCCCCATATAAATCATTGTCGCTCTGCCATCTTAAATGCACATGCTTTTCTAGCAGGGCATCCATCCTGTAGCACCTAAGCCTAAATAAGGCAAGTAGTGCCATTCCAATTTGGAGATGAAACCCGCTGACAGCTCAATGTACCAGAATGCTGGGGGTGGGGGGCATTTGTAATAATGGGTTGGCAGTACCTCAGGCCCAACTAATGGGAATGGTGACATCTTTTATATTGGGGACCAAAAAGACAGAACCAGGAAACAATGTCAGAAATATGTTGTGTCTCCAGGAACTCTCCTTCGTGATCAGCATTGAGGAAATCACTCCATTGTCTTAAACTTATGACAACTTTTAAATCATTGAGTTGTCAAACAGGCTTTACAGATTGGAGAGAGGTTATTAACCTAGCTCAATTGTATCTATCATTTTTGGAAACATATTCTGTTCTTTCTTTTTCTTTTTCTGCCTAAAATATTATTTTCATTCATGTTCTTTAAAGATGAGTTTAAAGTTCTCAGCAATTTCATTTGAAATCATCCTCTGAAAGATAGAGATGATACCTTCTGGTGCCTTCCCACCTAATTAAATCAGTCTCCAGGAGACTTGATGTTTAGAATGGCATTATCATTTCAAAAGCAAAGAGTGTAAAATCTCCCTTACAGCTAATTTTCTACATGTGCCAGAGGAGATAGAGATGGGACGAGAAGAAGGGGATGGTCAGACGCTTTCTTGTTGTAGTTGGGTCCTACTGCCATGGGCAAGTTGCTCTTACAATCTCTGTCTTTCTACTGACAATGAATAATAGTAGCACTTAAATATGACTTTTTATAAGTGTGTTAGCATTTTGAGACACCACCAACGAGGTTTTATTGGAAGTTAACTCAGTCCAAGGATCTTTTGTTAAGTGTCTACAATGGGCAACTGAATCACGGGGTAGCTATAGGCACAGATATGTACTGAGGTGATAGTAAGAGGAGTCCAATTTAATTAGGACTTACGTGAACCCAAATTGTCTTTAAAATCTATATTTTCCAATTATTTTATTTCATTGGTGATGAGCATGCACCAACTTTTCTGTCACCCATTCACCAGCTACTAACTGCTCTGTGTCGGGGTCACTGGGGTCTTGGGGCACAGTGGTAAGCAAACAGGCAGGATCCCTGTCTTTCCCGACATCTGAAAGATTGGGTAATATAACCAGCTCTATGAAAGAACATTCTCTTACATAAGAAGTGAACTTCCTTGCTCCCCAAGTTCAGCTACAGGAGACCCAGTAGGTGATGGAGACAGCCTCAGCTCTAGGAAGCTTCGAAAGACAGCCACGAGGAAAGGGAACTTTGTGAGGCCTCCCATGACAGTGTCTCAGGAGCCTCAGAGGCTCTTCTTTCTTGGGAGGAGTGGGCTTTCACACCACTTCCATGTCCCCAGCTGTGAAGAGGACGTAGTGGGTTTGGAGACCACCTTGCTCCTATGGTGGGTGCAAAGGAGTCTTGAAGTAGCTGCCGGTAGGGTAGGGCGACATCCGGAGTGCTGGCCGCAACAGGAACATTCATCTCCTGAGGGGACAAATGAAATGAAGCCTCTCTCCAGATGGTAGTGAAGTGACAAGAGTATGGAGATTAAAAGAGATTGTGAGGCGGTAAAGGTGACAGCATCATCAGTCGGGTTAGGAAACCAGCATTCTGTTCTCACTAAAGGCAAATGGCACCATCTCGTTTTTTGCAAGACTCATGCAAGTCGCAAGCCTGGGTTTGGGATCCTGGAGAAGAGCCTATTCTTACTTTCTTCAGATTTAACTCTTTTCAGCTTCAGAGGGAAAGCCAACCCTGGGACATGTGTAACAGAACTGAGGTTATAACAGGGAATGGGGTGGGTGGGGGCAAAGGGTGGCGGAGCCCACTGGACATGGGGAAGAAACTTGGTGATTTGGTGGAGGGCAGGGTGTGCTGATATATATCTGAGGAATAGGGAACTGCTACATAAAAGTCATTTTTTAATGTGTAGAATAATTGCTACAATAAAAAAAATTAAACATCGGAGAACAACTAAGATGAACAGCTAAGTAAAGTGTTTCTAAATAAAGTACTTAAAAAGTTCAGGATTTGTATTTATAAGAAACTGTTTTTATCCAGCTGTTAAATACTATTTATGTATTGATCTGCTTTTGTCAGTCTTCCTTGATGTGATTTTAATTTCTTGGACATGCAGAATGCACTGTGGCTGTTGGAGCCCCAGGGCAGCAGGCTCTGAGACAGAGATCAGCGTGTGCGCTGTTTACTGGGCGAGCTTTCAGCGTGCATGCCCGTGTGGGGAAGGGAAGGAAGGAGGACTGGGCCAGGGAGAGGTTGGACTGCAATGTGTCACAACGCTGGCCTTGGCAGGTACTGTGACAAGCTCTGAAGCCAGGGTGGCCCTTCTGGGCTGTCCCTCTTTGTGTAAAAGGGTTGTGTCTTCACACCTGTAGTCACTGGTGCAGGCTACCTCAGCAAGGGACACGACCTTGGACACAGCAGCTTTCCTCAGCTGAGGTAACGGGGAGCTGTCGCTTGTAGGCTGACTGACTTTTTCCCCTGGGGACTGCAACTGGGGGTCCTGAAGGGGTGCTCTGGGTGGCACAACATAGCTCCCGCGACAGACACCTACAGAGGCAGTTGGCACAGTCTGCATTGTGGAACTCTTCCATGGCTCCCCGTGACTTCATCATGACCTCATCTAAAGACGGCTCTGTCATCCTTCATCTCTTAGTAGCATTCGGCAGCAGCTTCTTCATTTTTCACAGGACTTTGCTTCTCTTTCTAACATTCTAATTCTTCCCTCTCTCTCACTGGCCTTTTCCCTAATTCATTACTGTGGTTATGTCTCCTGAGCTTCTTTCCTAGAACTTTCCTTCCTATCACTTCTGTCTTGGTTATCTTAATCAGGACAGTCCTCATACGAGGGGATCACAAATCCACATGAATGTCCTTGTCTCTTGGCTGAGCTGTGGTCTGGCACCCCTAATTGTCCACTTCAGACTCAGCATACCTCAAATCAGTCTTGCCTGGCCCCTCAAACCTATTCCCCTTCCAGGTTTCTCTTTTTCTCCTTGTAGTATTTCCAAATAGTTAAGTTTGACATCTCACACTTGTTTTGAAGCCCTTCCTATACCACATTTACCATTATTGTCACCAAACCTTATAAATTCCTTGATAAGAAATACCTGCCTTTTAAAGTCCATTCCTACTACTGATATTTGTTCAAGTCATGATCCTATCTCAGCCGGATAACAGTAAGAAAGATGGCAACGGTGTGACTTTGGAGAGATTCCTTCTGTTTATGTAGTATTTATAAAGTTCCTGGCAGCAATCTAAGCCCTTTGTATATAACATTAAAGCAGGGATAGTCATAGCAGCCCCATGAAGCAGTTACCATCATTAGGCCTTTTCTACACATGAGAAAATTGATGATCAGAGAGGTTAGTAACATGCCTGAGGTCACACAGTTAGGAAGTAGTAGCACCAGAATTATGAAACCCAGTATCCTAGTTCTAGAGCTCTTAAACATTAAACTGCCTGCCTTAAATTTGTGTTTGACTGTTGGAGACATTATCTTCATTGTCATTCTTGTCTACAGCATTTAGCAATCAGTCACTCACTGTCTTCTGTCTCTTGTAACTTTCATATGAGGTGCATCTATTTTAGTTTCCTAAGTTGATTGGGAAAGCTCTCAGAAGGCAGAGATCATATATTTTTTGAACCTCTTTGTAAACAGCAGGACAATCAGGTGATTGTTTGAAATGCCATGTCCATAGCTTCCTAATAGACTTCTCAGATTTCACAAGGGCAGTTAATTCTCCTTGTTGCAGGCAGAATGACCTGTTCAAAATGGAAAGTAATTTACTTAATGCTGGTTTCAAAACTCTCCAGTGGATTTCTGTACAATCCCAAATTTCTACCCATCATTGTACCTTTCTAACTCTTGGCCTCATTTCCTAACCCTCTCTGTCTCCCTCACTCTGGCCACCAGCCTTCTGCTTGTACTGTTGACGTGCCTGGAGCATCCCACCTACGAGCCCTCACGCTGGCTCTGCCCACAGATCTGCCTCGGCTTCCGCTCTCACTTCATTTCCCAGCCTCCGTCTGAAATAGCCCATCCTCCTCCCGCCCTTTTCTACTTCCTGCCTTGCTCTGCTGTGATTCATAGCCTGTGCTCATAGTATCGGTCCCTACTTGATATTATTGTGCCTACGTATTTGTTTATTTTCTCTCTCCTTTTATAGCATAAGGGCTCCTTTTTCTGTCTTATTTAATGTCTTATCCCCAGAGCCTAGAATATTGCCAGGCACATAACGTGTTTCGACAAATTATTTATTGCATGAGTGAATGAACAGGATACAGGGAGCTTCAACACGACAGCCACAGGCTCCATTCGGGTCTGTCTCCCGCTTCAACCAGCAGGGGGCTCTTCGACTCTCTAGAATCCTGGAGTGTCTAACGTTGGTTACCTGACATTCTACTGCCTCACCAACCCCAAAATACCCACCTCCTCCTTTCCCACTGTGAAGGAGGGTTTTTGGCAATCCAGACAAACATTGAACTTTGTGTTAGCAAACAGGCTTTGCGTTCTTTTAAAATAGATGATTCTTCAAGGAACTTTTTGGTTGTTGCAGGGTGTGAGGTTTGCTGCTAGAAACTCTGTTTTGTTTTATTTACTCTCAAAGACACATTGTTATAAACAAAATATACAGATCCAGAGGGACCAAAAGCAGCAGTAAGTAAGTTGAGGTAAGTGCTTAAGTCCTGCAAATGAGAGAGATGACTAAATGGAGTCAGTCAGTTACAATGTGTGCTTAGATCCTTTTGCAAGATGATCATTTTCTCCCCAATAACCTGACAATATGCTATGTCAGAAATATATTGGTAAGCAGAACACCTTCTTTTGGAAAATAAATCTTCCCCTCCTTAAAATGGGGAGGTTTTTAAAGTTTGTATCAATTTAAAAATTTAAAAATGCCTGCTGGAAGACATTGCTAATGCATTTGAATGGGCTTATTGTCTCTCACCCATTTCCTTTAGAGTCAGTTCTGGCAGGAGCACCCGCCTCATTGCCAAGACAAAAAGAACTATATATTATGGTGTGTGCTCTGCCAACACAAAGGAAAGTGAGTCTGGCAACATCCGTTGTTGGGAAGGCCCAGGTAGAGTTGTATTAATATGGCTAAAATTCTATTACTCATGTCTGTTTCTGGATAAATGGTCTTTAATTTTGTACACAAGAAAATTTCCCTTGTCAGACAGTAGTTTCCTGGAAAAACCACAGTAACCTTCTGTAAATGAACCAGAGTAAATAGATTCTTGTAGAGGAAGGAGCAAAGAAGAACTCATGGGAGTGGATGGCTTACCTTGATGGTGGTTTTAACAAACAGAACCCTCCATTGCCATCTTTAGCTTCCAAACTGCACACCAATTTCAATCTTGTTTCCCCTTTCTTTCTGGAAAAATAAAATGATGACAACTGCTGACTCCAGGCCGGGGGAAATGCACCCTATGACTCCTATGAACTGAGGAAGCAGATAAAGGGGTGTGTTCAGTCTGATGACCAAATACAGAAGCTATTGTCTAAAGAGTTCCCTTGGAATGGAGTCCTTCACATCTGATTGTTTAAATAGAATGATATGCTTTGTCAATTGATAATGTTTGCCTAGTGTGAGTAGAAATCCTTACCAGGCAGGTAGAGTGATAGGACAGTAATTACATTAGTAAAAAAGAATACAATTCCTGCCCTCTGAGAGCTTAGAACACTGTACCTATAGATAGACACACTTGAAAAGGGCTTAAAAATCATCACAAAGCATGACAGGAATGCTATGATCCAGACTCATCTCTTTCTGTAAAGCGTGGTCTTGATCCCATTTAAAAACTGACATTGTGCGAAGTTTGAATCTATCTGGTTTCCAGAAAGAACAATGCAATAATCCAAATGTATTAGACAATAGGTCAGCTCTTCCAAGCACAAAGGCACCACCTCACAAGTGAGACTGGAGGTGGAGAGGACAGGTCAATGTATTTTGATAAGCATTAAATGGTAGTTCATTCATGCCCGGGTATTCACTGAACACTTACAACGTGTAAGCATAGTGCTAGTTATTTATGATCAGAAAAGGGCTATGACATATACACACATAGCTAGTAAAATCGGTACAGGAATGAATGTCTCAAAGGATGTGAAGTGCAGAGGGATGTGGAGGAAGGTGGACACTCATAGATGAGAAGTACAGGGAAGGTATCATTGGCAGGTGGATCTTGGAGGCAGACAAGGCCCTAGGGCTGAGTCCAGAGCAGTAACCAAGTTTTAAAGCTTTGGTCCTTTGGCTTTGTGTCCCCAATACCCAGCCATGGGCATTTTAGCTGATAGCTAAATATGGGACTTGGTTGAAACCTCACTCAGTATCTTTCCCCATTCAAAATCCTCTGCCTGTGTAATCGTTGGTAGTATTTATTCGTTATTCTAGTTCAGTCACTCAAAAGTAATTTCTCCTGGTAACAACAAATGAATAAATGGTGTCTATTCTCCAATTGCTTTCCTATCCTCCTTATAGATAAAGGATAGTTGTCATTCCAGTTCACAAGATCATGGGCCTTTTTAAAGATGTGGCACAGTCCTGTCCTAGACAGAACGATGGACAAGGTGCTTTATACTTTTGCGCCACTTGTTCACTTGGCAGTTCTGTGCTGTTGTATAAAACACTGGGGATTGAAAGCACTCCCCACATGCTACTGACTCAACAGCAAATAAATGGAAACATCCTGAAGAAGTAGAAAATGAAAGGGAGCAAAGGAGACTTGGGTTTGGGGAGATGAACCTGCTTTTCATTACTAAGCCTCCTAGCAGGCTCCCAAATTCCCTGGGAGACTCAGCCTTCCCACAGACACCCCCAGTACTTGAGTGGACTCAACATTACCACAAAAAAACGCATGTCACATGAAATGGAGCTTTGGCAAGATCTTGAAGGACACTGAGAGATCGGTCAAGGAAAAGATGTTTGCCCCAACATAACTGAAGTGGATTCACTTGTCCTGGATGTTGACGTGACATGGTAACCACAGAGCTATTAAGATAGAGAAACACTAAGACTTCAAAAACAGAAAAGGGTTTGAGTCATTCTGGATGCATTATGAATGCTATTAGTGTCATCTTCAAATGAAAAGATGAATTTTTCAGAGAACCTGCTGCTCCCGTCCACCTATGGACAGGTGCCCTTCGATGATGACTATTTGGAAATAAACTGCAAATGCACTTCAGTACAATGCTAACTTAGCTGTTCCCCACATCATATGACTTTGTACCTATTTCATATATTTGCAATCTATGCAAAATTTTCCCAAGCCATTGATTGGAAAACAGAAACAACCAACTGACTGATTACTAGTAGACTTTAGATATCATCAAACAACCCGACTAGGGCACGATTTTTATCATTGGTTCTCCTTTTATGAGAATATCCACCTGCTAATGCTGCCATCAGTCATGCTCCTATAAGATATTGTCCTGATTTCTTCCAAAATCTCTTTCCTAGTTGTAGAGCCATAGATTAACGTGGATTTGCCTCTTGTAAACACATAGCTACTCCAACATACCTGTGCTGAAGTCTCTCCTCTGCCTCCCTCAGTTCTTTCCTCCAGATGGAAGGTTGCTTCCATCTGGATTACTTCTAACCATCAGTTTCCCAACCCTCCACCTGGGCTGAAACTGCTGCCTCTTTCTGAATGTGCAGAAAGAAATGTGGCTCCCCCACTGCATTTCCTTAGACTCAGCTAATTATGAATTTAGAAACTTGGAAACAATTAAAAAACATTCTTCAAAAGAAATTAACATCCAGCTTGCACTTAGTTATCTGTGAGAACATTATGTGCTTCTGCCGAAGGGCATAAAATCCATATTTTTCTTAAAAAAAAATTGGGTCTACTTTGATGCAGCACCTGAATTTAATTACCCCTAAAGCTTTTTAGGATCTCAGATGAAAGATGCTACTGCAGTGTAAAGTTCTGATATTATTTATTTCCCTAGTCATCAACATTAGTTGGTTTCTCCTTTCTTAAAACCTATTTATCATTTGTATAAATATAGTATTTGGGGAGCTTCCTGCATTAGATCATCTCCCGTCCTTTTAGTGCCCTTGACATTCATTACACTTTCCCAATGAGGCTTGCTGAGACATTAATGCAGTGGCCTCTGCTGTTTTAATGCCTTTGGAAGGTCTTTAATGTTACTTGTTGCTAGTGAGTTGACAGTTGACAACTATTTTTCTTATTTTCATCCTATGTAGAACACTATCTTCTTTCTTACCATCTTTTTTCCTGATGTCAATATTCATTCACAAACTATTGTTGTCTTCTCTGCTACTGGACGCTAGGTTAGCATCTAGGGTAGTTAAGCAGCTTCTGGACCCTTAACCTTCTTCAGGAGCCAGCTTGGGTCATGTCTCCTCTGAGAAGTTACTTCTGCCATGTTCTCCTCCCACCCACCTGCCTTGCATAGTAAGGTGAATCTACACTAAGGTAACTCCCATGAGCCTGCCTCCTGGTATTCGTGCCCTTCCGTAATCCCTCCCCTTGAGTATGGGAAAAACTTGTGATGTTCTTAGCCAATATAATATGGTAAAGGTGATGGGATGTCACTCCCATGATTATATTACACAAGATTGTGATGTCTGTCTTGCTGAGAGACCCCCTTGCTGGTTTTGAGGAAGCAAAGAAACATTGTTTGGGGAGGTGCATCCAACGAGGAACTGAATGCTGCCAACAACCACCTGTGTTTAGAAGCAGTCCTCCCCCAGTTGAGCCTTCAGATGAGGACCCATTCCTGGTTAATGCCTTGATTGAAGCCTTACAGAGGACCCAACGGAGTTGTGAACCCACAGAAATTGTGATACAATAAATGTGTATTGCTTTAAGCTGCTAATATTATGTGGTAATATTATTGCACGACAGTGGAAAACATAGGTAACATAGTTAATAGGTACATAGGTACATAGTTAATTCCTCCAACGCTTTATTTTTTGTTTTTAAAGGCAAGTTACAGTCAGGAATGAAGGTGAGTAGGCAGGCAGGAATAGAAGAAGAAGAAACATTTATTTTATTTAGTTGTTCATCTTGGTTGTATCCCCTCACCCTGGATCTTGGACCCGGGTCCTTGGAAATATATGTGGACTATGTCCGGTGGCCTTATCCACTAAGCCACCTGAGTGTTTCAGATTTCCCTCCCTATATGGACTCTATATATATTGTACATAGCTCTACTACTGTATATAGATTGCTTTATAATCTTTTTTGTATGTTCTCGCAGCTAAGAAAAAAGTAACTTTTCTTTTTTCTGCTTTCATTTCAATAATTCTTTTTTTCTAAGAGAGGAAGGAAGGAAGAGGGGGTGGAAGTACTTTTACTTATTTGTTTATTTTTGGTTGTTGTCCCCAGTCCCAGGTCATGAACTTGAGGCCTAAGCTTCACACTGACTTTACATAGTTCACACCCTGGCTGCTGGCTTAGAGCTTGAGTCACCAGGGAGTGTCTCTCATTTAAATCTCAAGGAAGGTCCAATCCTACTGATGGCTGTGTGCTTGGAGTGGGGGAAGAAGTTGCTTAAACTTGTCGGTGGAACACAACTCTTCAAATTGTGTCCACTTGATTTGGTCTTCAGTAACTTAAAATAAAAAATCAGGAGTCAATTCCTTTATCTGAGTCATTTCTCTTTTTAAAGACTTCTTATCTTTCTTGTCCAAAATGGTATCCTTCTTCATTGCCATTAGGGTGTTCTTGCAATTGCTCTTGGCAAAGGAGAGGGTGACGAGCTTTCGTGTTAACTCTTGTGCAGTTAGACAGGTCTGCACGGGCCTCCTCAGAATTGCACATCCTGATGACATCTGCAAGGTGCCGAATCTGCCTCTGACATATCTCATGGCCTGTCTCATCCTGATTGGGAGCTGGTAGATTTCTTTTTCATGTCTAAGCTCCACATTGACCTTTACTGATTCTGAAGAAACCTTGATTCTCTTCCATGTTCTCCATCTAGTACTGACTTAAAATGTCCATTCTGTGGTCTTTACTGTGATTTATAGCCACATAAGTATTAATGCAGTTCTGTTGACCCTAAGTCATCAACAGCTTCATTGTCACTATTGGGGAGAGAGCTGGATCATCTGAATCCCTTTCATTCCTAAAGGGAAATAAGCGAGGCTCTGAACTCTTATCTTTTCTTGGCAAGAGAAAACCTTGTGAAATGGCCTCTTCTAGTCTTATAGAAGAGGTGGCACAATCCCTGTTCAGTGTCAGCTTCTCTCTTACTCTGCATGATAATCCTGTGGCCAGTATAAAGGTCCAGGGAGAAGGCAAGGCTAAGTCTCTGAGAGATTCAGGTATATTCTTCACTTTGCCTCTTTCTCTTCAAATTTCTCTCTATCATCATATCTCTCTTGGAAGGACTTCAGATTCCTCATTCTGTCTGGTGGGAACTCTTTCTTATGTCATTTCCTTCTGCTTTTCTTCTTGCTCTAGGTGGGACACGCTCATTCCTTTCCTGGGACATTCAACCTCATGGGTTAGCCTTGATGGTTAACTGAAAACAAAAAACCTTGATGGTTACAAGAAAACAAATGTTTTATCAATTAAGAAATATCAACCCAGAGTTAGTTGAAAATTATCATCTCCATTAAAAATGCCATAAAACAATCCAGTCAAAAAATGGGAGGAGGAATTGGAGAGACATTTTTCCATAGAGGATGTACAGATGGCCAACAGGCATCTGGCTGTCCCCTGGCTATCAGGGAAATACAAATTAAAATAACAATGAGATATCACCTTACATCTGAGAGACTGGCTATTATCCAAAAGTCTGGAAACTACAAATATTGTTGAGGATATAGAGAAAAGGGAACAATTTTATACTTATTGGTGGGAGTGTAAATTGGTCAAACTCCTATGGAAAACAGTTTGGAGATTCCCCAAAAAGTTGAAGATGGAGATCCTATATCATCCAGCCATCCCACTTCTGAGTATTTACCCAAAAGATACAAAAACACTCATTTGCAGAGATTTATGCACACCCATGTTTACTGTAGCCCTATTCACAATAGCTAAGAACTGAAAATTACCTAAGTGCTCAAGGTCAGATGAATGGATCCAGAAGATGTGGTGCATGTAGATAATGGAATACTATACACAGCGCTTAGAAGAGATGAAATCCTGTCATTTGAATCAACATGGAGAGATCTAGAGGGGATTATGCTAAGTGAAATAAGTTATAAGAAGATATAGATACCGGATGACCTCACACATAGATGGAATTGAACAAAAGAACAGATGAAAAAAAACCAACCCTGGGACACTTGAGACAAAGGTGAGGTTACCAAAAGGGAATGGGATGGGGTGAGGTAGGGACAAGTGGTGGTGGAGCCCACTGGACAATGGTGAAGAACACTTGGTGATTTGGTGGAGGGTATGGTGTGTTGACGTATATATGAGGAATGGGGAACATGTACATATGAGTTAATTTTAATGTGTAAAAATGAAAATAATTTAAAAAATACCATAAAGGAAAAAATGAATATATTTTATTCCACTGAAGTTAAGAATGTATGTGTATTAAAAATTTCCATAAAGAGAATCAAAAGATAGGTCACAAACTTGGGGAATTTATTTGCATTCAGTTAACTGACAAAAGGTTAGCATCCAGAATATACAGAGTTTATCCAAGAAGAGAGCCAAAAAAGACAGATTATTCAGTACAATAATAAGTACAGGACATAGACAGGAATTCTGCCGAAGAAGCATAAATGATCATTAGCTATATAAACAAATGTCTAATCTTAGTAATCAATGAGATGGAAATTCAGACCACAGTGATATACTATTTACACACAACCAAAATGTCAAAAAATTTAAAAGTTTGATGACATTCAGTGTTGGGCACGATGGGGACTCTGTTATATGGAATGGGAGTTTAGACTGGTACAACCACTTCAGGAAACCAGCCTAAGTAAAACTGAGTAAAAACTTAGTAAAACTAGTAAAACTGAATATGTCTACACTAGATTATTCCACTCCCAGATGCTGAGAAATTCTTGCAAATGTGTGCTAGGAGCCATGTAGAAGAATGTTCCTAGTAAAGATTTGAAAACAGTTCGATTGACCATCAACACAGGAATGCACGTACACTAGTTATGCTGCACTCGTACAACAGAATATCACTTAGCAACTAAATGAAATGAATGAAATACAACTACACAGGTCAGTGTGAATGAATTTCAAAAACACACTGATGAGTGAAGAAAAGAAAATCATAGTATGAGGGAGAAAAGGCAAGAATGATTCTTTCATTGAAAGGGCAAAAGAAGCAAAACCAAGGGATTTTTGCTTAAAAACAGACATGAAAGTTGAGGAAAGAAGATGATACAGGACAGCAATGACCTCTTTGTGGAGGAGGAAAGAGGGAGGGAGAGGCAACCAAGGTTTGGCACCCCAAGTCTTTAAAGGTAATGGTAATGTTCACTTCTTAAGTCAGGAGTCAGCAAATGTTTCCAGTTTTTCAGGCTTAGAGAGGAACTGTTTTAGACTTTGAGTGTTCTATAATCTGTCATAACAGTTCAATTCTACCATCATAATATGAAAGTGACCATAGGTAAAAGTTAAAGAATGAGCACAGCTATGTTAAGCAATTAAACTTTACTTATGGATGCAAATTTGGATTATATTTAATTTTCATACGTTATGAAACATTTTTCTTCTTTAGGTTTTTTCGACCATTTAAAACTGTAAAATGATTATCCTGTGAGGCATAGGGTATTCAGAGTTTAATATCTGCTATACAAATGTTATAATCTACGTCTCTATACATTTTGCTGGATGTTTGATATTGTTTATAAGATAGCCTTTTAAAAAATGTATTTTGCAAATATTTTCTCCAAGTTGTGGCTTGTTGTCTCATTTTCTTGATGGTGTCTTTCATAGAGCAGAAGTTTTTGATTTTAATCAAGTTCATCTTATCAGTTATGTCTTTCAAGGATTATGACTTTGGGACTGTATCTAAAAAGGCATTAAAATATCCAAGGTCATATGTTTTATCCTGTGTTATCTTCTAGGAGTTTTGCATTTTACATTTAGGTTTAGGATCCATTTTGAGTTCATTTTTTTGGTGAAGTCTGTAAGTTCTTTGCCTAGATTCTTTTTTTTTTTTTTTTTTGCATGTAGATGCCCTGTTGTTCCATTTGTGGAAAAGACTGTCTTTTCTCTGCTGTATTATTATTATTATCATTATTATATTTATATTTTTAACTTTTAAAATTAATTTTATTGTTATTCTATACATTAAAATAACTTCCTACGTATAGGTTCCCCATTCCTTAGGTATTTATCAACAAACCATACCCTCCACAAAATCACCAAGTGTTCTTCACCATTGTCCAGTGGACTCAGCCACCAACTGCCCCCCACCCTCCCCATCCCATTCCCTATTGGTCACCTCAGTTCTACAGCAAGTGTCCAAGGGTTGGTATTGTTTAGTCTGTTCCTTTGTTTTGTCCATTCACATTCCACCTATGAGTGAGGTCATCTGGTATCTATCTTTCTTCTTTTCACTTAGCATAATCCCCTCTAGATCCGTCAATGTTGATTCAAATGACAAGGGTTTCATCTCTTCTAAGGGCTGCGTAGTTTTCCACTGTATATATGTACCACATTTTCTTGATCCATTCATCTGACGTTGGGCACTGAGGTAATTTCCAGTTCTTAGCTATTGTGAATAGGGCTGCAGTAAACACGGGGGAGCATAAATCTCTGTGGATGAGTGTTTTCGTATCTTTTGGGTAGATGCCTGAAAGTCTGAACTGTGTTATTGCCTTTGCTCCTTTGTCAAAGATCAGTTGAATATATATGCATGTGGGTCTACTTCTGACCTCTTTAGTCTCCTCCATTGATCTACTCTATTCTCTCACCAAAACCATGCTCTCTTGATTAGTGTAACTCTAATATATCTTAAAGTCACATAGTATCAGTCCTCCAACTTTGTCCTTCTTCAATAATGTGGTCACTCTTCTGGATTTTTTTAAGTCTCCTTATAAAGTTTAGAATCAATTTGTTAATATCCCCAAGGTGCAGAAGTACTTTTAATGGTAAATTTTCTAATTAGAGATACTTGCTATCTTTTCATGGGAGTCTCTTTTTCATTTCTATACTTTGTAGTATTTAGGGAATACTTATTTTCTCTGGGAAGATATAGGGTTAATGTATCTGCTGAAAACTATGTAGGTCCAGTAGCTCAGAGAAGAGAGAATGCTTTTGTACCATTTTAGTATATTGAAAAAAGTTTTTTTATGTTTTTAATTGTGGTAAAATACACACAACATAAAATTGTCCACTGTAATCATTTAAAAATGTGTAGTTCAGTCTGTTAAGTATATTTACATTGTTGTACAACTAATCTTCAGAACTCTTCACCCTGCAAAACTGAACTATACTCATTCAACAACTGCCTACTTTCCCTAACACCCCAGCCCCTGGCAACCACCATTTCACTTTCTGTTTCTATAACTTTGACTCTGCTAGGCACCTCTTACAGACGGAGTCAGACAGTGCTTGTCTTTTTGTGACTGCCTATGTCACTTAATATCATATCCTTGAGTTCCAGCTATGTGGTAGCATGAGTCAGAATTTCTTTTCTAAATCTGAAAGAATTCCGTTGTGTATAAATACCAAAGGTAGTTTATCCATCTGTTAAAGCAGTCAATTTGAGGACAATTAAAAAAGTGGGGTTTACAAACTGTTCACCACACTTTATGAGGTGTGCGGAGGGCCTGGAGTCAAGGGGACAGAGAAAGAACAGTTTGAACCCAGAGGTGCTGCCCTGTGTTGGATTCTGTAACTAAGGGAACATAATTTTAGTTTAAGAAATGGCATATTAATAATTTGAACATAGTAAGTGAAACAAGAAATGGAATCTTGCACAGTGCACAGTGTTTTGCTCTATTTCTATATATTGAAAAAGACCAAGTGACATTCTGAGGCACTGTGGGAGGAGGGTCAGTGGTGGCCTGGCATCCTCTGCACGGTCTCACCAGCGCGCTCGCTACATAATTCACTAATGAAAATGAGACTCATGGCTATGATAACACATTTGAATTTATAATTGATTCTATTATTAGATGCAGAACACGACCATTTCAGGCCTAGGTTTTGGATGCATGGATTTAACAATGACAAGATTTTACTTCAAAGCTGAATGTAAAATAAAATGTAGTCTGAATCTGTAGGATGAAAACAATGTTAGCTCTGATATGCTCCACTTGGGGAGTAACGTTTGAAAATATGATGGATAATAATATCCAAGTGAAGATCAACTGAGGTTACAAGTTTTGTTAAATGCCAAATAGGGAGCATCGTCATGATGGGTAGAATGTGATGTTGTCAGAAGTCAACAACATCAAAGCAAATCCAAAAAGCTTAATACATCCATTTTGAAGAAAGAACTCTAAACCTAAAACATATGATTTAAGATACTAGAAAAGAATCTTATTATTCTCAGGGAATGGGAAAGAAATTTTAAAAATTGTTAATGTGGCGTAGTGATATGAGTGGCCTCTGGTCCCAGATTCTGTCTCTGTGGTGACTGGGGGGTGTTTGGGGGCTGGTGAAGCCAGGCCCTGGATTCCCAGACCATAAGCTATTGAGGTATTCCCATCAGCTATTCCCAGACCATAGCTATCTATGAACTGAGATGAAGGTCTGTTCTTTCTGTTTTCTCTTTGTGTCAGCTCTGGTGTAATATTTTCTGCAGATAACACTTAGTTTATCTTGAGCCCAAAGCTAGCATTTTTCAAACTTTAAATCAAATCCTCACATTTTAGAGACGTGGGATTTAGAGAACAGATCTTTGCTCTACACTTCTGTTTCATCTATTGTTTGTAAACTTCAGTGATAGACTCTCTTGGTTTTAACATCCTCTTAATCTGCATGATGTATAGGAATCACATTTTCTCCTGAATATTTTTATTTCTTCTCTCTGATTTGTCTCCAACTTTATCTGTTACATTTTCCTTGAGGTCTAACCACAGAATTCTTATGCATATTTCCAGGTAAACATGCATGACGACTTTGTACAATGTCACCGTGCTCCTTCCTGCATGTTCACCAGGTCAAATGACACAAAGTACAGTCAAATCTAAAGACAGTTATTTTTATTTTTCCTGATTTATCATTAAAGGAATATTCAATGAAAAGTAAAATTTCTAGGAATAACAACCAGGGCCAGCTTGATTATTTCCACGATCCTCTTCAGCTCAAAGCTGAAAGCTCTGAGTCTTTCTGCTCTCCCGTATGTCACCCTGAGCAGCATTTTCACACTGTGACAATCAAATAGTCTTCAACTCCAATGTAAGCTATTAGGTGACATTGCTGCATTTAAAGGATCCTTTTATATGACCTTCTTCAATTCTTGCTCATCTTTCATGGGAGACACTTTGTCTTGTTTCTTTGGATGAATTTCAGTTTCTAAGTGGCTCCAAGCCCCACCCTGCCCCCTTTTTTCGCAGCCCAGTGTAATTTTAGTGACGTGAGTTATGAGTGGTCTTCGCTTTGGGGAGCTGACCCGCTAATCTGCATCATTCTATTTTGTAGGCCCTGTCATAAGTAACATAAGTAACATTAAACCAAGTTCTAAACTTCCTGAGGATTATTTTCTCAACTCTTCCTTTCAGGGCATCCAAAGAAGGACCTGGGTGTTCTTGATGTCTCTCTGGGAGGGTGTGAAGTCCTGGGTTTGTTTTCTTTCCTTCTCTATCCAGAATGCTGAGTCCACTCATCTTCTCTCACCCTATTTCCTGAACTCCTTCCTACCTATTACTCAGAACTATGTCTAGTGTATTTTATTTCCTTGTAGTTTCTAAAACTACCTGTACCTGGAAGCCATCATTTAAATCTCTTTTCCACATGGGGCTGGCTGAGCTTGCTCACTGAGGAAACTATAATTTAAAAGGTGCTGGGAAGGATTTCCCCTCTGAATTTTCTGTCTTGCATCTTCTATTAAATGCTTACTCATTAAGCATGTTCTATGAGCTTAATATAAACTGTGATGTAACACGGATGAGCTAGGCAAGATCTTTGCTTTTATTTTAGTGGGTGTGTTGGAAGTTGGGGTATGTGGGGAGATGAATAAGAAAGCAAGGGGCTTTAGATGGTGTCAAGTGTGAGGAAGATACTCTGTGGTGTCTGTGATAGTCAGATTGGGAAGGGTACTTAGCATCAGAAGAGGTCTTCCTGAGGAGGTGGTATATGGGCTGACACTGAAATAATATAAAGAAACCAGCCATGTGACAGGCCCAGGTGGGATCTTGCCAGGTTAATGGAGCAGCAAGTGCAAAGGCCCTGAGGCAGGACAAGTTTGGTCTATTCAGAGAACTGAAAGGAAAACTGAACTGTGTGGCTGCAGTTAGCAAAGGGCAAGAAAGACAGGAGATGAGACCAGAGAGATCAGACTGTGTAGGTGCTTGAGGTCCGGATAAAAAGATCAGATTTTATTTCCAGTGTGATGGGAAGTCATTAGAGGAGACTGTCATGATTTAATTTATTTTAAGGAGCTTCTCCTACTGTCACGTAGAGAACACAGTGCAGTGGGGGTAATCAGGAGCCAGCTGAGAGGATCTATCCAGTTAGATGTGAGAGGACGATGGCTTAGATGAGGAGACGGAGTGACGTGTACTGGCTTGGGATATATTTTGGAGGCAGAACTGACAGACTACTGATGGATTAGATTGGAGGATGAGTCAAGAGAAAAATCACGAGCACCACCTAGGTTTTTGGTTTGAATGCCTGGATGGACAGTAGATGTTATGCACTGAGATAGAGAAGGAAGAACTGATGTGGGAAGAAGACTAAGAGTCTTGTTTATTTCATAAGGATCAAGCAGGCTCTGAGTCTGGTGCTCAGCCTAACTTTATGTCACTGTACCAGGAGTAGGACTTTATCATAGAGAGCCCACAGCATTGACATAGTGCTTGGACATAAAGACACTTCCTAACTGCTTACTAGATTGAATTGTCCTCCATATGATGTAACTATGCCCCCAAAGTCATAACTCATTGTGTGTTGTTAGTCATTCTCACTTTAGTATAAATTTATATGCATATTTTATAACAATGATTTGAATGCTTTTGTTTAAAAAGGAATAATAGAAAGGCTTTAGGAGCCCTACAGATCTTTGAGAGTGCAGGCTGAACTGTGGATATCCTCAGGAAGGAAGGGGTGATGTCCGCAAGAAAAAGCAAGAAAACACAATTACACAAAAAAAAGTTTTCTTAAGCCTGATGTAATTTCTTCGTTTCTAGATATGATAGCTTTTTTTCAAATATATAATTGCCGTCTGCTTTGTTAAAAAAAGTACTCATTTTGTATAACGTTTCTGATGTAGTCTCTTTAGTAAGGTGTTCTATTGCATAGCTGTGTTATGATGTTTTATAACGTATAGAATTTATACCCACAGAGATTCATAAAATGCTTGCTTGGGAGGACTGTTGCATCATAATACAATCAGAACCTGACTAGTCCTGTATGAGCTCGTGAGCTATGTCTCCATTCCACTTTTGAGGAAGTAATCTTCAGTAAGGGCTGAATACTTAGTCTGTGGCAGGTGTTGTTTTTAGTTCAGAGTTTTTTGAGAGCAACAACTGGACTTTATCTTAAAGACTGACCCAATGGAGACTTAATAATGAAGCTTTGGATGAAAAAGAAAAATTTAAAGGAAGGCCAATAATGACAAATAAAACTGCTCTTTGGGAATAAAAACTAAATAAAACAACTCAAATACTTCCAAGTTAGACTCTTTGGGTTACTCTCTCTACGCATTGGACATAGCTTCTCCTTGTTTGGGGTGTGAATTTACTTCTCTACATGGGGTGAAATCATTGTCACATTGATTGATTTTCTAAGTGTAACAAAATCTGATTCTATATCCCTGTGACCATGATAAGAAGTTTAAGCTTGGGAATGTGTTGAGGAGTCCTGCCCCTTGTTAAAAGACAGTTTTAAAATAAAGGTAAACTCATGACTCCCAAGTATATAAATATGAAATACATATATATGTGTGTGTGTGTTTGTGCACATATGTTCCCTGGTGGCTCGGGCACTAAGCCAGTGGCTGTGGTGTCAAGGGCCCAGGTTCAAGACCCAGGGCCAGGAGGAACAACCAAAAATGAACAAACAAATAAATAAAATGCCTCTGCCTGCCTGCCTGCTTTTATTCCTGCATTCCTTTCCTCTTAAAAAAAGTATGTATATATGTACAATATATAATATATGGGATATGTTATATATTTTATGAATATATTATCCACATATTATATATAAATATTCTCTATTTATATAATATAGGAATATAAATATTCTGTATTTATACATAATATAGTAATATACTATCTATACAATAAATATAGTATATTAAATAAAAATTGTAAAAGGTTTTATTTAACTCATAAATTCATGAGAAAACAATTAGGATGTCACTATTGGTTGGAAGAGGAATTTAAAAAATCATGCACACATACATTATCAGCCATGCTGAGATAAATTTACAAATATATGCAAAATTGGTCAATAATCTGCAGGACAATAATCCATTGTGTGCCAGTGGAAAGATCCACTTGCATTTCAATGGACAAGAGTCTTTTACATTAGTACCTGCATTCAGGATTGCTGTGAGAAATACCACAGACTCAGTGGTTTAGAACAACAGACTTATTATCTAAGTTCTGGAGGCTAGAGGTTGGAAATCGAGGTGCTGGTATGACCAGACTCCCGCTGAGACATGCAGGGGAGAATCCTTCCCTGAACCCCAGCTCCGGCTGTTCTTCTGGCGACCTTCACTTGTCGCTGTAGCATTTCAAACTCTGCTTCTGTCATCCCATGCTTTCTTCTTCTGAGTGTCTGCATGTGTCTCTTCTAATACGAACGCCACTCCTAATGGTTTATGTGCCCACTGCGCTCCAGTATGACCTCATCTTAAATGATATCTGCAGGGCCCCTAATTCCAAGTAAGCTCACATACTGAGGTATGAGGGGACACAGTTCAACTCATACCTTACATTTTCTGCAAACTACAGATTGTAAACTAACTCCAAGACCATGAAAGACATGGCACCTAGTAGCTCTTTAATATTATTATTATTATTACTATTATTATTATTATTATTATTATTAGTTTCTTCCAATTTCAATCTTTTGCAATGTAGCCTAGCACCTTTCCATGAGTTGTCCCCAGGGTGGGGTTCACATTGGTCGCCATTGATACATATACTTGAAGGCTGGAATCTTGACTGTCCTGGGCCCTCTGGGTGCAGAGGCGTTTTCTGATGCTCAGAGCCTCAGAGCTAAATTCCAAATGCTGCCACAGGTTGCTATGAAACCAGGTGCTAGTGAGGTGTTGCAGCAGGTTCTGCAGGTGAGGCTCGGGTCTGCTTTTTTGAAATGGCTAAATTCTAACGTTTTTTTTCAGCCTGGGGGCACCCACTGCCCTGTCTGCTCTTCAAACACTCTCAGCATGTCTGAGGGTCTTTTCCTGACAAATCTGTCATGGTGTCTGCAGAACTCCGCCTCTCTCTCTTTCTCCTCCTGGGTGAGGTTTGGCCGATGAGTTTCTCTAATTCACCCCTGCTGTGTCTATTCACTGTGCCTGGACAGTGAAAATTTGATGGACTTAGCCCTTGAGAGATTCTGAATCAACTGCTGTGCTGCATTTGGAGCCTGAGGAGCAGACTGACGAGTTTGAGGAAGGGTGATGTTGAAATGAAAGGGGTTTCCAGTTCACCTCGTGTTAAGAGCAGATCACACCATTCCCTGTGGATTCTCTTTTAGCAGTTTTACGATGTGCGGCCTCGACGGCTCCTCTCCGCTCCACCTCCTCTCCTCTCTCTCGGCTTACCCTTTCCCTGGGAAGCAATGTCATCCAGCTGGTGAGCCCTGGAGTCCAGGAGTCCGTTTCCTTCTAGGAACACTTCTGGGCCTGGCCCCACTTCCCAGCTTATCCACAGAGGTCCCTCCATTGACCCCGGGTGGTCCTCTAGTAATCAGAGAGTGTGTAGTCTGACAATCTTTATTTAAAATGCCTGGTTCTCTGAAGCAAATTTCACTGCAGCAGTTTGAAGACTTTTTTCCTAGCCAATATAGTATTTGTTTATCTAAGTAGCTTCCCAAATCCCTTGAAGACCCCAAGTCTTTACAGTTTAAAACAGTGGATTTTATTTGATTTTTTAAATTTCAATTTCCTTTTAAAGGAAAAGAGCAGGAATGAGGGTGAGTAGAGGCAAGCTGCAGGCAGGAAGAGAGAGGAGGAAGACACACTTTATTTTATTTTAAAGACACAAACTTGGGATACACATGGACTGTGTCAGCCAAAGATGGCGGACTCAACCACTACTCCACCAGGGGATGACTTATTTTAATTTTTTTAATGTCTACATATTTTATTGAGGTGACATTGGCTCACAACGCTAAGTTTTAGGAGTGTAGGTTCACTCTGCTTCAAATGCACAAGGCAGCCACCACGAAAGTTCTAATCCTCTACCTGAAGCAGTGGGTTTTAAATAGGTGATTCTGCCCTCTCCCGTTGCAGGGGCATGTGGCAGGGTCTGAAGGCATTTTTCATTGTCACAACCGTGTGACTCTCACTGGCGTTGAGCGAGTAGACACGGGCTGCTGCCCAGCATCCTATATTGCTCCAGAAATGTGCCCTTGCTCCCCAACAAGGAAGCATCAGGCTCCAAATGTCACCAGGCCCAGGACTGAAAAGCCTTTAAGAGAAAGAAAAAACAGAAAACTACCTTAAAAAATTTACAAAATAATGCATGATCCTTATGTGAAAAGTTAAAAATAGACAAGCTGAAAAGAAAAGTACAAACCTCTTGAAATCCCACAAAAGTACATTGTCTAAGGTTAAAATGAAAGAAAAATATATTCAGAATATTTTAAATCCTTTCTCATTCCCAGTACAACTTAGAAACAAAATATTTATTCCTGTTCATGTGCAAAATTCAATTGATCCAAGTGAGTTGGCCCAAGTTTTTATGGGCTAGTGGGAGGAAAAAGCAGTTACACATAGGGACTAAAGCACTTTTTGAATGCACTGGATTGATTCCAGACTTTTTTCGAGATAGGAAAAGCTATGGAAAACGCGGAGCAGAGCGTCTGCTCTTAGGTGTAGGAAACTCTGGCCTCCCCCTTCCCGGTGAGTGGTTGGAATGTGAACACAGGAGCCGACAGCGTGGTTCAGTCAGAGCAGGAGGCTGGCTATTGGCTATTTTTAAAACGGAAGATTTCTAAAATAGCAAGATGTTAAAATAATGAACTGCGAGAGGAGAGAAGCCCTTTTGTGGAGCAAAATGCCAGAGACAATGTGGCACCACTCGGGGAGTGTCTCTGAGTGACAGCTTGCTCATGCGGGGTGCAGTGGGCACTGAGGGGACGTGGGAGCGTGAACGGCGTGGGATGCATCTGGCAGCAGCTGTAACGTCTAGATGAGCGTAAGCTGATGAGTGTGGTTGTCGGAGAAGCAAGCCCTGGGCACTAACGTCTGCCGTCGTTGGAGAAAGTGGAGGATTGTGGGCACCGGACACAGCCTCCAACCAGAATTTCTTGGGCTCCTGTCTGGGGCAGGCTTTGTGCGGGGCTGGGGCTTAGAGACACGGAGATGAATCAGGTTTTTGTCTACGTGGAAGAAGACAGAGTTCGTTGAATCTGGGGCCACGTCTTTACTCTCCTAAGCAGGAAGTTGCCTGCTCTTGAAATGGAAGGCTCTAGCAGAAATGTTAGAGCCGCTTTTGTGCCAGTAGCTTGTCTTCACATAATGAATTGAGAGCGAATCTGGGCAGAAGCTGGCAGGTGTTAATCAAAAGGGCTTTTTACTTGCAAAGAAAGGCTGATGGGAAGGGTCAGCGCTCCTTCTAAGTTAAATTCTCTCAGCTGAAAAAAAAGTTCCAAGATGTATTGGAGGAAGTGGCTGCAGGGGGCAAGCAGATGGGAATAAAAACAAGTAGGCAAAGGAAGGGTGAGAGCCAGAGGCCTGAGATCAGGGGTGGTGGTGGAACCAGAGAAGAGTTTGTTTAAATTAAAAATGTAAGTGACACGAGTGTGGTTTGTAGCAAGACACTCTAACTTGTAATTATCATTGCTATGTACTGAAATAAATTATTATGGAACATTTGAAACAAAAATAAAAATAGAAGGAAGAGTATCAAGACCCTGATTGGCTCATCACCCTGTTTCACTGATTTTTAATGAATGACCTATTATATTCAGGACTTCCCACCCACCCCACCAGCCCAACTCCCCAGAAATCTTCAGGCAAATTTCAGTTATTTTTATTAGTAAATATTCTACTATGTATCTCTAAAATGAAATTATATGTATTTTGATTTTGAGGTCTTCATCTAGTACAGATCATTGCTCTAAATGGTCGTCTGACACTGTTGATCTGCACACATACTGAAAAGAAGATAAAGTACTATCTCCCTAGAAAAGCCTCTGCCTGCTCCTTCCCTAGTTGAGGTGGAGGCCCTGTGTCTGTGTTCCCTTTGTGCCTGGTACAAACTTAGATCACTGCTCTCAACACACTCATGTAGAAATGATTGCTTTTCTCTCTGTGTCCTGCACTAGGGTGACACTGGCTTTAAATGCTCAGTAAATATCCAGGCCCCTTTCCCAGCTTCCCTTGAAGTTAGGTTAGGACTGTGAGACTGCTTCAGGCCAATGATCTAGGAGTGGGACTAATATATTACTTCTGGCCCTGAGCGCTGAAGAACCAGCAGGGCAGCTCCGTGCTTGTTCTTTCCCTTGTCAGGGACCTGGAAGCCACTTGAGAGGTGACTCATTCCAATATGGAGGGAGCCTGAATGCCTGGGTCACTGGGCAGACTAGAGCTTATTGGTCTACTTACTTAAGACTTTGTAAGTGTGGAAATGAAGTTCTGCTGTGCTAAGCCACTGAGATTTCAGGGTATATTTGTTACGTCAGTGCTATCCTCAGTAACACAAACTAGACTGCAGCTGCCTCTAGGTCAGGGCCTTTGTTTATGACTATCCCTTGGTACCTCTCACTGTGCGTAGTACATAGTAGGTTCTCAAGAAATGTTTGAAAAGAAAGATAAAAAGAAGTAAAGACATGAAGAATAGAAAGAAGGGAAGTAAGCAAGCAAGCTTGCTCTGAGGCCCCGTGATTGAGTTCAACATGTCTGACTCTTTGGGGCTGACAGTAAAAACAACACACCCAAAGAGCTCTCGTTTAGTTTTATGAAACCCTATCCTAAAATTATATCTTATAATAATAAATTCTCACTTAATTTCACTGTCCGTTGGTTCTGGGAAATAGTGACTGTAAACAAAACTAGGTGGAAGGAAACCAGGTACTTTAATAACACTTGCTCAATGGAGGCTCCTATTTTTGACTTTCTTATTGTTATAAGGAAATAATATTGAAAGAAACAATATTATTTGAGGGCCTTCTCTACTTGCTTTGCTTTGCCTATGGATTCATATACAAGACTAAGATTTATAAGCAAACTCAGTGCTTCATTCCTAGATTTGGCAACTTTGTATCTGCTCGGGCCCAGGGACCTCACCTCCTTCAGCCCTTCACTTGCTCTCTCACCCTGCTCCCTCTGTACTTCCCCTATGCGGACATTTCCAGGTGTGAGTAAGAAAGGGTACCATCCTTGTCCTTAGGTGAGCAGAGTAGCAAATGCTGTGGGTGCATTGGAGGGCCCCCATCTTATCTAGGGGTAAGAGAGGGGCTTTCAAGAGAAAGTTATCCTCAGCAGATCTGGAGCAGAAGTGAGTCAGGGGAGGGTTTGTGTCTTCAGGATCTTCCTCTGTCTCAGATGATCTCATGTCTCCTTTCAGCCTTGCTCTACCCTCTCCTTCGAATTTTCTTGTATGCCTCCTCCTGCACTTGTAGCAAAACAGTAGGTCACCCAAGTATACCTAGTGAAAAGAAGTGCCCCGCCTAGCTCCCTGCATTAGCTGCAGACTCTGGGAGATGCTGGAAGAGAGCTACGGGCATGCTCAGGAGCGACAGCCACCAATGAGCTGTGATAGCAACCGCGCTGTGAAGTAGATTCTGGGACCGTCAAAAACGTCGCTCCTGTTCCTGGAAAGGGAATCGCTGTGAGAGTGGAAGAAAGTTTTCATCCTAATCACTTTGTCATCTTCATTTGTCGTCATCACAATACTTGTTTCACCAAAAACTTAGCAATGAGAGAATTTCCTGGTCTTCTTTTTGAGCCATCTGGAAAAGATGGCCACATAGCTCCGGAGGGTGTCTGCGCAGGTGGACCACTGCAAATACACCCTTAAGTTGGTTTCAGCCGCTCTCTAGGTAGGTTTGGATTAGGAGAGGGTTTAATATTAAAAAAAGAAGGTGGTTTGCAAAATCACTTTCCATGTAGCTGTAACCCTGACCCCTTCCTAGTGTGGGAGTGAGTGTGAGAGTGAGTTCAGTCTGTTGGAAGCCTCCACTGGATTGACTGTCAAACAGTTTGACTTCAGACTAGTTTTTATCCGATAGATTGCACTTTTTTCTTCTAAACTGGCTCATTCCTTGTGGCTACAGGTAGAGATGTAATCTTAGTTACTGCTAAGAGCTCTGTGGCCTTTAAACCACCTTCTGGTTATCTTTGGCAGAAGGAGGAACGCTTTTAAGAACTGTCTTTAGCATTTGACCTGTGCTTGGGAAAAATGGCCTGCGTGCTGAGGGATGTGGATGCCTGCCTAGGGAAATTCCTTCCTGCCTCCTTCTTGTCTTCTGTCATTTAAATTCAGTGATGCTGTCAAGGAGGAGAGAAACGAGAGAGAGAGAGAGAGAGAGAGAGAGAGAGAGAGAGAGAGAGAGAGAGAGAGAGAGAGAGAGAGAGAGAGAGAGAGAGATTTCCAGAAGGAACGACACCTATGTCTTCTATTCTATCTACTACTCTGACACAGATTCTGTCCCAGTGTGGAGAACAGAGCGTCAGTGAACACTCAGTGGAAAAGGCAGGAAAGCTTGAGAGTCATTTTCTCCTTTCAGAAGAAAGTTTCTCCTAGTTACCCACTTCTATATATAGAATGAGACTGAGAGATGTAATTAAGTTGGATAATAAAAATGAATATTTTATTTTCCAGTGGTCATAAATCTTTAATGTCAACATATTTTTGTTAAAAAAGGTTATTATTATGCATCTATTCTAACAGAAATAAAATACCCCAGTGAATAAGGATAGATGTGTGAAAAATAGCAAAAGAAATGAAAACAAAATATCAATGTCTATGGACAGAGGACAGATGAATAAATGATGATTCATCTACACAATGAAATATTATGCAACGGCTAAGAAAATTAGGTTGTTCTATGTATATTGATCAAAGGAAAGATTGTGATGTATTATTATGAGATTAAAATATTTGCAGAATACTTTATATGACATGATTCTTTTTTTTTCTTTTTTTTAAAGAAAAATGCAGGTAGTCGAATGAAGTCAGGTAGGCAGGCGGGCAGGAAGAGAGAGGAGGATTTAGTAGTTCACACTGGTGGTTCCCCGCTGGGCCTGGGCCTCAAACCCAGGGCTATGTGACTTGCTCCTTTAGAGGCGAATGACCTACTTGCTACTCCACCAGGATGTGCTGATCCTATCATTTAAGGGGCAAATCCCACATTTGTGAAGGTATGTTAGTGTGAATCTAGAGCAAAGATAGAAGGATACACACTAGCCTTTAACTCTGTTTTTTCTTGTGACTGTGGTGGAAGCAGAGCTGGGGCAAGGTCTATTTTTCTACAAACTACTTTTGTATTGATTGATTTGTTCCAATGAGCATGTTATAACAAAAATAATTATGGAAAGGTTTAATTTAAAATCAGAAGATAAGAATTAATATGTGGACTGAGATAAAAATACAGTATGAATTTTATTGCTGGTACATTTTTGCTTCTAAATGATTTCCATTCTAACAGCTTATCAAGTTCACAAGTACAATTCTAAAGTGGGAACTTGGATGATTGGCTAAGCTATGCAAAATTAGGTTTTGACCTAAAGAGAAGGAGTGAAAAACCTGGAAAGGAATATGATTTGAGGCATTTAAGGTGAGGGCACATGTTATTAAAAGGGTGAGGTGGTATAGGAGGGTGTGGCCAACAGGAATACAGATGAGTTGTCAGTGCCTGTAAAGGCCAATCTTGCTACTTTTATGTTGGAAGAAAACTTGGCTGATTAGTCCCAAGACCAATAGGTGAGTTGCCCAGCTTATAGAAGATTTCTGAAACATAGCATCTATTGTGAAGACAGGGCTAGGAACGGACGTGGAGAGGACTTGGGGAAGGGGTGGACAGGAGGTAGCACCCTGATTTCTACAAGGAAGGGTGAATTTTCCAAAAAAGGAAATTTTACTCTGAAGCACAGTGCTCAGTACTCCTTTTCTTATCCAGCTCCTTTATGATCTCTGACTGAAGGGTTACTTGGTGGCAGGAAGCAGAAGCCCTTTCAAATGGTCTCAAGTGAAAAGAGGATTCACGATAAAACTATATGACAGTATCATCACACCTAGGCCTCCCAGGCATTGAAACAGTGTCAGACACCTGCTCTCCCACACGTGTCCACGTGGGTTCCCTTGGCCTCGTTCATACCTGCTTCTGTTTTAGCTTCTTTCACCCTCTCTTCCTGTCCACCGTTGACTGCTTCAACTCTGACTCCACATTACATTTCAATTCAAGGCTAGCAGCCAGCACGAGGCTGTCATCTCTGTGTCTCTTGATTCAAGACCATGAGACAAAGCTCCTGGTTTCTGGTCAGCCCACGAGCGAGCAGGTTCTGAGACAGGCACCAGCCTTCACTCAGCTCGGCAGGGGCAACGGGCCCAAACAGAGCTTCTGAGAAGTGACCTGTACAGGCAGACAATTGTCTACCATGTCTGGTACTTTAAAAACCATTTCTCTTCCCCTACCCCATCTGTTCACTTATTTTTGTTCAGATCTCTGATCACCCTCAAACAATTTATTCTCAAGCTTTTTTGCCTTTGCTCAAGGTGTGCCCATGGCCTGGCCTACTCTTCCCTGATTCTCTCAAGGCTTCTCACACTTTCAGACCTAGTTTAAATTTCATCTCCAGTGTAGAACATGCTCAAGACACCTCAGTTCAGAATGAATGATCCTTTGGAACCACCATGATTTGTATTTATGTCTTACAGACCTCCTGTGTGTGTGTGTGTGTGCGTGTGTGTGTGTGTGTGTGTATTTACTTCTTCTGCCTCCCTCCTCCAAATGGGGGCATGTACTGTTCCTCTCAGTTTTCTCTAAACTCCTGTCAGCATGGGCAGGAGGTGTGTATGACATTTCCTGAATTCTGGTGCCTGTCACTTAATCCCTTATTAGCATCATCATAAAATACCAGGAAAGACTCACCCATTCTCTGCTAAATTCAGAGGGGCCATCTTGCACATTTGAAATAATTTTTCCTCATCAAGGCATGAAGGAATAAAAGGACAACCATGTATTTCATTCTTGGTTTTCAGAGAAAATGAGCAGTTACAAGGCATAAAAGTGATTTTTCCACAATCCTAGAGCCTAATTCGGGACCCCAGAATTAGTCCTAAAGATGACCGAGCTTCACTTGGACAGTGTCAACACTGCTAACTTACTTTTTTAGTGTCTGTCGTCTGTTTTTGTTTGTTGATTTGATTGGATGTAAAAGCAAGAAATCCTCTTTGGATTTCTTTTGGTTAAAGAAAACGGGCACTAATGTAGATCTTTTATAAAAGCAAAGTGGTGTAAAGTGAAATTTTGAGAAATGGAGATACCCGTAATCCCAAATTAGTTTGTTTAGAACAACATAAATTTATTCTCTCACGCTCTGAAATCTAGATGTTGGCTAGGCCATGCTTCCTCTAAGCTCTAGGGGAGAAGTCTTTCTTGCTTCTTTCTGCATCTGGTTGTCCAGCTGTTCCTTGACTGTGGCAGCATCCTCCCAACCTCTGACTCCATCTTCACATGGGCATCTTCCTTCTATGTCTGTGGGCCTCTTCATCTTTATATGGTGCTCTCTCTGAGCATGTGTTCAAATTCCCCTCTTCTAATGAAGACATCAGTCACTGAATTAGAGCCCATCTCACTGACCTCATTTAATTTGATTATATCAGCAAAGACTGTATTTCCAACTAGGTCACATGCATAGGTGCTGGGAGCTAGGACTTCAACATAAATTTTTTAGGGATGGGAAGAGGAAGACACAAATCAATGCATAAAAAACACCCAGACTGCTCCTCTCTCTCCAAGTATCAGCTTGGACCATCTCTTACTTTTTTCAGTGTGTTGGTTAATCATAATCTTCCTATAATATAATCTTCTCATTGAAGTCTACTGCTATTACCCCATTTGATTCTTCAAATTGCCCCATTCCCCTGTAGTAACTTCCAACACATTTTAAATTGACTTAATACTCCATGGCATATGTTATATTTTAGCATACAGATATTTTGCCTATTTATCATGCTTATAGTTGACTCTCTTGCCCAGACTCACTGCTCCCCCTTGACCTTGAGGAGTAAAGGAGTACATCTTTGATATTATTCATTGACATAACTTGTTCTTCTGTCACACTGCCCGGCACATAGACACTCGATATAGATGTTTGTAGGACAATTGACTGCTTTATATTTTTTAAAGGAAAAGATACATTTATATTTTTGGCAGTTCACTGTTTTCTAGCAGTATTGTCTACTAAATAAAAGAGTAAAATTTCAGTTTGATGCCGTATTGAAGCACAATCTGTGATTAAGACTTATGTAAACCTTTTCTTAGACCTCCTTTCTATACATTTACTGTTTGTTCTGTGTGCTTTAAGAAATGGCAACCCACATAGTTACATTTCTCAATCCCATACTTAGGACAAAGTATATAATAGTCTTGGGTTGTGGTTTCAATTAGCATAGCAAACCCAGGACATACTTTCTTCCTGGCATCCAGATTAAAGAAGCTGTTTTCACTTTCTAGCCTAGTTTTCATTTCTGCTCTCTTTTTTTCCTCACTGAAAACATCTATGGTATCCACAATATATTGGAAGGGAAAAAATGAGAAGTCATCAGACATAATCTACATTATCACAATCTTTTTGTAGATTAAAAACTGTAGGTGTAGATATTCTATGTTTTTTAGATGAAAGGGAAGGAGTTTATAACCACACACATCAAAAATAAAATAATAGGGAGAGACTCTATATTTTTATATTATTTGGAATGAAAAATAAATATATAGTAGTTTGCTAATAAAAAGATAAAAAGAACAAATAAAAAAAAATTCCTAGAGAGAGTGAATTTTCCATGGCAGAAGGAACAAAAGTTGTTGGGTACTGAACACAGCATGCTGTTCTGTGAGGAAACTTGAAGAAGAAGCTTCATGCTTTTCTGTTTAGTGCCCTGGACACCGATCACAGACATGAATATTTGTTCATGTCTTGAATACATGCACAGAAAGACTGGAAGAAACACAAATATAGTACCAACTGTGGTCATTGTCTTGTGGTGCAGTTGTTGATGATTTTTGTTGTGTTTTTTGCCTTTATTTTATGTGTTTACTGTATTAAAAACATGTACTCAACTCCAGGGTCTGAGGAAAACCATCTCCTACCATGTGAAGCTAAGGATCTGTGTTTAAGGTCTCCCACACAGGGGAGTCACCCGTGGGCATTCCTCCAAGGAGGGGCTGCCATCTTTAAGGCTCTAGACACAAATCTGCATTTTAGAGATTTGGGTGTTCTGCATACTCAGGACTGGTAAGGGTCTTTTTTTTAAGGAAGGGTGCAGGCAGAATGAAGGAGAGTAGTGGCAGGCAGTCAGGAAGAGAAAGGAGGAAGCACTTTATAGTTTGTTTTTTTTTTAATTTCATTGTTCATCTTGGTTGTTCTTCCCAGACTCAGGTCTTGAACAGCAGACCTTGGGATGTATGTGGACTGTGCCAGATCTTGATCAGGCATCTGGAGAAGGTCTTTCTAACCCAGAGAGGATGTGGGAAGGGGTTAAATTTAGGGGCCTACCTCTTCTCCCTACTGCCTTTACATAATTCCCTTCAAACAGTCATTTAGAAGCAGGTCATATGGATTGGTTTGGCTGATGTGATTTTTGAAATGACATGGCCCAGTCTCTAGAAGTGTCTCTTGTTCAGCCTCTAATTCCAGGTAAGTAGCACAGTTGGCAAGCTGATTACCTGTCAGAGTCTACAGCCTAGTGCCTTTGGCAGGATGAATCCTGAGTTTGATATGAAAGTTGCCTAAGCAGAAGCTGTGATAGTATTTCTCAAAAGCTGGCATGCCTTAGAATCACCTGAGAGATTCCCTGTCTCACTCAGTCTGATTCAGCAGTTTACACTACAAACCTAGGAACTGGAATTTTTAAGAAATACGCTGATGGTGTTTCAACACTCTTTGACATCATTTCTCTGTTCTGTACTATCTGGTGCAGTCAGTGCAACAGACATCCTTCAAATGCCGGTTGCAAGACTAGGGTTCCCAAGGTACACACACTTCTATCCAATTTAGCCACATATTCAAAGGTTTCCATCTTCCCCATGCCCCCAGCTTTGATTATTCACTAAGGTGACTCACAGAACTCAGTAACGCCTTATGCTTAGAATTATTGCTCTATTATTAAGGCTATAACTCAGAAACAGTCAAACAGAAGAGATCTGCCAGGTAAGGTAAGAGGTGGAGACACCGAGATTCCATGATTTCTCCAGGTGTGACACCCTCTCAGCACATGAATACGTTCACCAACCTGGAAGCGCCTCAAACCTTGTCGTTTATGAGTTTTTATTCTGGCTTCAGTAGTAGGCAAGGCTGATGAAATCGCTGGCCACTGTGATTGAACTCAATCTCTAGTCTGTCTCTCCTCCCCAGAATTCAGCGGGGTAGGCCTGCTGTTCCAGTCCTTTAACCCATGTCTGCTCTTCCTATGGTGGCCGCACCCACTTTCAAAACCCAGAGCATGCTGAGTTGCCTTGCTAGCATATACTCAACTATGGTTCAAAAAGGGTTTGTTATGAATAACAGAAGATGCTGCTGTGAAAGATATTTGCATTTCATACATCTGACAAGGGCTTGATGTCCAAAATATTTTTAAAAACCTCATAAAACTCAATAACAGAAAAACAAACAACCCAATTAAAAAATGTGTAAAAGAACCGACAGATATTTCTCCAAAGAAGACCTACAGATGACCAACAGGCATAAGAAAAGATGTTCTTTCCCAGTTGCTATTAGGGAAATGCAGATCAAACATTAACGAGCTATCACCTCACGCCTGTGAGATTGGCTATTGTTTGAAGTTTGGAAGCAACACATGGCGAAGATGCAGAGGAAAGGGAACACTTTTACACTGTTGGTAGGAGTGTAAATTGGTGTTAACTCTTATGGAAAGCAGTATGGAGATTCCTCAAAATATTGAGAATGGAAATCCCATATAATCCCATTATCCCACTTCCAGGTATTTACCCAAAAGACACAAAAACACTAATTCGCAGAGATATATGCACCCCATGTTTATTGTAGCATTTTTACAATAGCCAAGAATTGGAAACTACCTAAGCACCCATTATCGGATGAATGAATAAAGAAGATGTGGTATATTTACACAATGGAATACTACACAGCCCTTAAAATGACAAAATACTGTCATTTCTGACAATATAGGTGGAACTATAGGGGATTATGCTAAGTGAATAAGTCAAAAGAAAAAGACAAATACCAAATAATCTCACTCATATGTGGATTATAAAGAAACATCAAGGGAACAGACTAAGCAAAAAACAACTCATGGACATGAATAGTAGAACTGAGGTCACCAGCAGGAAATGGGACGGGGGTTTGGGACAAGCAGTGGTGGCGTCCAGTGGAAAATGGTGAAGGACTTTTGGTAATTTGGTGGTGGCCATGGTATGTTGGCATATATTTGAGGAACAGGGAACCTGCATATGTGGGTTTATAGTATTTTGTAAAACAGTTACTTTAATAAATATTAAAAAAAGATGCTCCTATCACTCAGGAAATTCCAACAGTTTTAGGAGCTCTGTGCCATAAACCAAGGACAAAGACTAAGTGTATGTGTGTGTGTGTGTGTGTGTGTGTGTGTGTGTGTGTGTGTGTGTATTATTATACTACGACCTCTCAGGTGGTTCTAATGTAAGTGATCATACACTGGGAACCACTTTGTAAGAAGACAATAATAATGCTTGAAAACTCCAATATCAGCACCATTTTGGTGGGCGCAGAATTCTAGTTTTGGTGTAGGCTTCCCCTTGTTTTATAATGTCCTTCTCTCTTCTTCCCTCCAGCAAAGTTATTTAAGATACAGTCATATCTCTCAGATCTTATGGAACTCCCTTTCTTGGTGTTCCACAGTGGGAACCTGATTTGTAGACTTCTCTCTGGCCCTTACTTAGTATTGTCAATACTTCCTACCATGAAGCTGTGGCATCTTCCCAGCTGCCTACTGACTCTGTCTTAGATGTCTTTAATGAGCCCTGATGCAAGAGTTAAAATATAAATGTGCCTAATATAGGAGGAAGGTACAAATGACTTGTATACAATTTAGGCGTTATACATTCTTGAAAACCAACTGAGCAAACCTAACGTTAAGATTACATTCCTTCCATGGAACCAGATAATTTGAAGCAACACTTCTGCTTCAGAATGACTATAATTAACTACCAGGCAGCCATACTTCAGGGCATATCAGTAGGTGTGATTAGTGGAGTGATCACTAGATTTGAAATCAGAGCATGAAGGGTCTGGCACAGCCTGGCTCTGTCCCTTGCTAATTTTGAGGCTTCAGGGTAAGTTGCTTATTTGAGTGATTTAGTCATTAAGTCAATTATTATTTATGCAGAGTCTATTGCATGCTGGGTGCTGCGCTATACATTTTATATGTTTTATTTATCCAGCACCCACCTCTCTCAATAGAAAGTCATCTTTCCAATTTATATTTTAGCGTTGAAAAATAACATTTCTGTGTCCTTCCTGACCATTGCACCTTTCAGCCTCCAGACCTCTTTATAGGTTCCCTGACCTGTCAACCTTGGGCACAGTTAGTATCATGTATTCTGCATGTGTCCGTAAAGGGGAGTGAAGCTTGAATGAAATTTTAGAGTTGGAAGGACTCTGTTTTTAAATGAGGATTCAGAACTAAGGTCCCAGATCAGAGAATAGGAAGAAACATTTCCAGAAAGCCTCCTGAAGACACCCGGGGCCTCTCCTACTTTGACTTCTCCTCGCAGCCTTTTGGTGGAAGTTGTGGGCACAGGGCGGTGTTCGTGATGTCAGATCAAGGGCCTTGGCAGAGGTGACTCTAAAATTTCCATCCAGACAAATGAGGACTAAGGTGGAATCAAGACTTGTCCCTGTCTGGTATCTTCTGAGTCTGACACTCAACTGTTGATTTTTAACTGATTTTTCCATTTCTCTGACAGACTAATCAATGTAAACCAACCAAACCTGTATGTCCTGGAGCCAGGAAGGGGACTGGGAAGTACTAGTGCATTTGTCGGGGGAAAGCCTTGAATGTTCCTGACCTGGATGTATGTTGTGAGGCGGGTTCCCAGCAAAAACAAAGGATTTTTCTTCAACTCCTTGCTGGTAAAATTTAAAGACCAGAGATTTAAAAAAAAAAAAAAAAAAAAATGCCGCTTCCACTCCTGCTTGGCTAAACAAAATAAAGACACAGTGTTTAACTCTCACTTCTAAATGTGTGAGCATTTGTTGTTACATTAAAAAAAACAAGTCCTGTGGGGAGTGGAGTTACACTGGGCTAGTTTGGATGGCCCGCACCACTTCCCCCATCCCCAGGGCAGAGCCGGCCAAGAATAGCAGGAGTCCTGCAGCTGGAACGCATTCTGGATTTCCAATCTGAATATTTACCCCTTACATGTTTTTCCCACAGTGTTCCCATACCCAGAAGCATACATTTAAAATCGAGACCCCAAGTCCGTTTAATAAAACCTATTTCATGAGCCACTCTCTTGATCCAATTCAAGCTTAGTGGCTTAAAGAAAAAATAATCACTAACTATAATATGAACTCGCCAGTGAAGCCCTTACTTCTGGTTGACTCATCAAAGTCTTCTTTCGTGAAGGAAAAGGTGCCTCCTTTTGTGTATGGGGCTCACACAGAGAGCTCTGGTAATGCAGATGTTCTTGCTGTTTGACTTTGGAAGTAATCAACTGACCTTTCTGTTGTGTAGATGTGAGCTGCAGATCTGCCCTCCAGATTAGCTGTGACATCAACTGACGTGAAAAATCATTTTGCTTTCCCAGGGTCACCAGGGTCACAAGCCAGAGATGTGGGGCACAAGGCAAAGAAACAACACTGCAGTGAGCATATTAGCTTCCACCAGATGCATACAGGGCTCTAGAGGCCTGGGGAAAGCATGCTTCTTGCGTTGAACTCAATTTCGCCTTGGGCTTGTCCTGTTGCTAAGAAATGAAATTATCTGCGACAAATGCTGCAAAGATATGAGCTGTACATTTGCTTCAGGCCTTTTCCTCAACTCTCTGTGCCTGGACAAACACAAAACTGCATTTCTTGACATCTTGCCCATCTGGAGTGGGGAAGCGTCCTGCTCCGTCGGCAAGACATTAACCGGAGTCTACAGGAGAATGAACAAGAAAAATGGCCTCTTATCCACGTCTGGAGAAAAAGCACTCACAGGATTTGAGGTCTGCTGAGCACCATGGAGAATACGCCTACGGGTAGGGTGAGAGTCTTCTTTGACTTTCTTGTAGCGTTGTGTCCCCAACCCAAATGTCACCCACACTTTAGAAACAAGCCAAAGCCTTCACTAAGAGCCAAGAGGAAAGTGGGTGAGTCTGTCCTCAGGTGTAGCCATGGCGGCGGGACTTTTAAAGACTCCTGACCTTTAGTGATTCCTCACCATGAAATGGGCACATCCTGATGGTCATTGACTTCCCAAGTTTCAGAGCAAGGTGGAAACTATAGGCGTGTGGGATTTGGAGAACACAGATGGATCTTGTCTTGGGACTTTCAAGTTCAGTTCCACACAGTAGTAGCAGCAGCAGGAGCAATGACGTTCTGATTGTTCTGTACATGGCTCCACTCTCAGTTCAGATGTTTGTGTCGCCTCTGATTCTGGTACTTTGGGGGTAGGCAGAACAAATCTGGTGACTGGAGGATCTTGTATATTTTATGTCTTGAAAACATCATCGGCCTCCAGGTTTTGTGACCTGTTGCTGGGGGGAGCGGGGTACAACCAAATGCACCACTAAATAAAAGAAAATGCTCCCTCCTCCAAAGAAAAATCATTGGCTCCATGTTCTGTCCACACCAGCCATCAGGGAGCCATAGATGCTGCTTGCTACTGATGCCAGTGAGGGTGAGCGCAGGGTTCATCCAGAAGAATTCATCCAGAAAGAATTCGTGGAGAGAGTTGTTTGGTCAGGATCACACAGCAAGTTTATTAAAAGCAGAAACAGTGAGTTGAAGCGCCCTGCGGGCCGGGAAGATGACATCAAGGGAATGTACACGTGTGTCTAACCACATGTACTGCCTGTCTCTCAGGCAAGAGGGATTCTTGAAAATATATCAGGGATGGGGCTTCTTCCTTCCTGGGTGTGTCCAGGTCACCTGGAGTGAAAATGGCAGGAGTATCCAGGGGTGTGGCCTAGACTCAAGTTGCTAATGTGGGTCCTTGCTCTTTTGGGGATGTTTGCTCTTAGCAGTCTCAGGTTTTGCCAGTTAGTTTTCTACCTATACATCTGCACATTGCCCCGGAGATTTTAAGCTAAGCTGCCCCCACATCAGCTACCACACAGCAGACTCTATAACCAAACTAACAAGTGCTGCCTGAGCACCTATCACATGCCAGACCCTGAACCACGTGTGAGGATTCACTGACTCTTCCCCACATGTTTGTGAAGTCGGCATTTTACTCTGACCCTACAGAGACCGCTGTGCAGGGAGCTGAGGTGTCTTACCCAAGGCCATGCAGCCAGCTCCAAGCCAGGCTGCAACCTGATTCCAACTCGACTGATTCTAGACCTCGTGTTCTGATTAAATACGTGTCAAGGTGTGCCCCGGTGGCTCGGTGGTTAAGTCTGCAGCTCTGGATGGTGTAGTCCACATAAAGGCCGAGGGACCTGGGGTTTGCAGCCTGGGCCACATGGGGGTAGAACCACCAACATGAACAGCTACAAATGAATGCGTGGATACTTCCTCCTCTCTCTTCCTGCCTACCTGCCTGCTGGCTTTCATTCTTGCCTGCTTCCTTCCTTTAAATAAATAAACAATTATTTTTAAAAAATTTCAAATGATAGATCTGCTCTTTTATCACATGAGACCTAACCAATCTCCCAAGCCCCATGCCTGGAAATAGGGGTATTGACCAGCCCTTCGGTGAGTCACAGGATTCTTTCTGGAGTCTTCACTGAATTCTTCACTGATGAGTGGAGGAGCTTGACACTGGAGGTAGGCTAGCACAGAAGGGTGAGCACCCACACTGTGAAAGCCACACTCCGGCCCAGCAGCCAGCTCCACCTGACAGGAAGCTGGTTAAGAACAAAAGCTGGGGTGTTAAAGATCCCCCAAAGCCAAAGCCCTTTTCCTCCAAAGCCTGGAGGAAGAAAACTATCGGTTGTTTAAGCACAATGTCAAATCCAGTGAATTCTGAATAGTAATGAGAATGAGAATGAGGATTCATTGAGCACAGACACCGGGAGGACACAAAAAGCAGATTTTCAAGTCTATTCCACATTCTTAGCTTTGCAGGCCATAGGTGATCTGTGTAAACAAGAAACAAGTGGATCTTTCTTTGAAAACTAAGAATTCGCTCCCATAGTTGCATATTCTCCTGCCCATCAAGCCATAGTTTAACACCAGGGTCCTCCCATCTCCAACAGTCCAGTTTTAAAATTAACACAGTGTTTTATGACTAAAGCACTAGTTGAAGAAATTGCAGCAGGAAACACGAAAACGCAAGGAAGCACTTGCAGTGAATTCTATGGCAAAAAATACAATACAAATGCAAAGTACTTCCCATGTGGTTTAGAGACACTGGACCTTAAATATTCAGTTATGGCCACCTGTCAGAGCAAAGTGAATGTCCTCAGCACTTCTGAGGGGGCTGATGAAGCCACTTCCTTAGCATTTCACACAAGGGCGAGGGTCACTGGGGAGGCCTGGACACAATCCCAATGCCTGTGGAAAGATTCCAGGACAGCAGTTGCTGATTGCCACCCTAGGCCTCAGTGGGGCAAAAGAACTGAAGCTTCAGTGACGCAGAGGTGAACGCATTTGCCTGCAGTGTGGTCTGGTGGCGGGGCGCGCTGTTTAGATCCAGGGGGATCCGAGTGTCTGATCTTTGTTTTGTGGCTGTTTGCACAGTGCATGGCAATGTGTCACGTCTTCTCAGTTGGTTTTCCTCTTGATGACTCATAATGAAGAATTTGCTTTGGTTGAGTCTGACCCCATCAATTATTTTTGGAATGACATGGGGGAAAAATTACAACTCTGGCTTTTGCCACCGTCTCTGTCCCGGTTTATTGCTATAGGTTCCTGTTAGGAGCTTTCTTTTTTCTTTTTTTCTGTCTTTCATAATTTTTTTTAAAGGAAAGGTGCAGGCAGGAATGAAGGCAAGCAGAGGCAGGAAGACAGGAAGAGAAAGAAGGAAGAAGAACCCTATTCATTTTATTTAGTTGTTCATCTTTGTTGTTTACTGACCCCAGGTCCGGAACTGGAAGCCTTGGGATGTGTGTACTGTATCACAGATTAACCCACTAGGCCACCAGGGCAGGCCTCTTTTATAATTTTTAATGAAGTCACATTGGTTTATAACATTACATAGGTTTCAGGTGTGCAGCCTTACAAATCAACGTCTCTATACCACATTGTATTTGCTACTAAAAGTCGAATTTCCATCCATCGCCATATGGATGACTGCTTTTAACTAATTTAACACCAGCCCCCTCTTTCTGGTAACCAGTATTTTGTTTTTATAGTCTGTTCATATGTTATCTTTTTTATCTTCCACGTGAGTGAAACCATTCCCCTGTATCTATATGACTCATTCTTTTACATTGTCTTTGCTCAGATGTTCTCTGAAGATCCTGTTTAATACTACAAACTGCTCCAGTTCTCCACTCCTCTCTTCCTGATCTCTCGTGCCTTCCTTTATTTTTCAAGATGCTCATTATTCTCTAACATGCTGAATAATTCATTTATTTTCTTTACTGTTGTTATTTCCCTGGAGATGTCTGTTCTGTGCGAGCAGGGATCGTAATTTTATTTATGATGTGTCCCAGTCACATGGAACAGTGCCTGGCACACAGTAGGTGCTCAGTAAGTATTTCTTGAACCAATGAATGAAACAGACACTTATTACTCCTCTCCCACCACCACCACCACCACACACAGCTCCTTTGTTCTGTTCAAAAAGTTGATTGCATTTCTAAGTACTGGATCTTTGCTAGCTCCGTATTTTACAATCAGTGGTCATATATTTCCATCATCAGGATGCTCACTGAGATTGGTGCAAAATTGAGGTTGTCGAAAGAAAGGGGATAATACAAACATATTCCCCATCCCCTTGGTGGTGTTAAATCTAAGATGAAAATGCAAAGGGATGCACATAACCAAGGAACAAAGAGACTTAATATATAATTGCCTGTGAACCAATTGCATTTTATACACTCTAGAGGTAATCATCTAGCAAACAGCTTTTTGGCCCTAGTTTTTGCTATTACATGTCCTGAGTCTTTCTTCCTACCACGGCCTAAATCCTACCCCAACTGAATGAATGACCCTCTCACAGATTAAGATGACAAAGGAGGGACCCAGATGCTTCCATGCCCTCTTTAGTGGTTCACCAATATTGCTTCTGTCACATCACGTACCAGAAAGTGGTCTAGGCTGGTGGCTAGGCGTGTGGTTCTTGGGCATACAGGCTGGATTCACGTCCTTCCTGGTGGCCTATAAGTTATATGTCCTGAATGTATTTAAAGGCTCCGGGCATGATGAGTGCCTAGAGGTTTCCTCAGCTGGGAAAGTAGCCTCCCTTGAATTGAGGTAAATTCAGTAAAGTGCTCATAAGCAGCGCCTGCTTATGGTAACTGCCAAGTGGTGTTAACGGTCGTTGTAACTGTTACTCAGGAATCTACTTTCTGACCCTGACCATCTTTGCCTGAACTTCTGAAGGTCCCCGTCAGCTCACACTCCCGTCTGACTTTATTCCCCAATATCTTCAGTGGGTCAGACCCATCTTTTCCCTCTTAGCCTGCACTCTCCTTGCTTTACTCATTCTTACCTTTTTCTTTGTTCTCACTTTTTATGCCATCTCAACTCTAGCATTTTCTTCCCCATTCATTCTCTCAGTCCTTCCAAATTGAACCCAAAACTGTGCCCATTAAACAACAACTCCCCATTCTCCCCTTCCCCTGGTCCCAGCCACCACCGTTCTTCCTTCTGTCTCTATGAGTTTGATTAGTCTGGGCACCCCGTGTACCTCGAATCATACAATATTTGTCCTTTTGAGATGTACTTATTTCACTTAGCACAATGTTCTCAGTGTTTATCCATATTGCACCATGTATAAGAATTTCATCCCTTTTTAAAGGCTGAATAGTATTCCATTGTATGAATAGTCCCTGATTTGTTTATTCATTCGCCTACCCGTGTATGTTTGGGTGGTTTTCACCCTTTGGCTCTTATGCACAACAGTGATATGAACCTGGGTGTACAAAATACGTATCAAATTCTATTCAGGTCTTTTGGGTATATACCTAGAAGTGGAATTATTGGATCACATGATAATTCTATGCTTCATTCTGAGGGGACCTTCCAAGCTGCTTGTTATAGCAGCTGCACTATTTCCAGAGCAGCAGGCTCCATCGTCTCCTGCCTGGCTCCCCTCCTCCCTTTCATCTTCCCTTTCTCTGTGGTTGGAGAGTTTATCTCTTGGCATAACGTTAATGGTGTTGATTGGAAGCCAGCGTATGTATTCTTGCGTTTTTCAAGGACCTCCTGAGAAAGAACATTGGTCCTGTAATGGTCAACTTTTGCTTAGTCTTTATCTTCATTCTTGTTTTCCCAGGTGCAGCCTGACATTGGAAAACAGTCCCACTTAGTTCAAAGGTAGAGGAGAGGGTTTCTTTCATTCATTCAACAAATATTTATGGTGTACAAACTAAATGCTTGGTGTAGGACCAGGCATATATCGTGCCTTCCCTGCAGGAATCCATGTCTTTGGAGATACTGAAATATATATATGTATATATATATATATATATTAAGTTATAAGATGACACCGTGCGTGAAAGACAGCTGTAATTTGGCTCATTGGGATGAACATGACTTTGAAGGCAGCTTCACTGGGGTTTGCATACTGGCTCTGCCGCTAACTGGGTATGTCTAATAGGTTGCTTAAGATTCTGTTTCTTCGTCTGTAAAATGAAGTGATAGCCCATACTTCCCAGAGTTACTATGCTCCATTTGCCTTTATTTTCTCGGCTTCTACTCTGTTGGGTAGCTGAGGGAATGAATGGCGGGTGAGGTGGAAAGTGTGGCTCCTTGCACTTGTCAGTGATGGAGTTTTAGTTAGAAGGTTTTAGGGTCTCAGGGTGAAATAGCTGTCTCTAGGATAGATGCTCGGGGTTTTGGGGTGTCTTCTCTCGTCCTCCTCTCCCAAATGGTGCCTGGGTCTAGGTCTAGAGGAATGTTGTCAGTCTGTAGTGATCTTATCTCCCTGGAGACCTGTGACAGTGTCTCAGACATTGTTGATGAGGACAACTGGAGTGGGGGAGCGGCTAGCATCTAATGCACAGAGGCCAGGAATGCTGCTAAACATCCTGCAAGGCACAGGCGCCACGTGTTGCAAGTGGGGAGGTTAAGGAGGCCTGGTGTAGTGGAAAGTGTATGAGATATCCTAGCATGGGGTCCCCTGCTGCATTCTATGGTGGCAGGGTCACTGTCTCCAGTTCAGTGAGCCTGCCTTACTGCTCTCCTGAGCTCTCCACCTGGGTTTTTACTCTGAATTTCAGCTTTGACCTTGAATTGAGCCCTCTGGTGGGGTCTCCCTATCACTACGGCACTTTGGCAGGCCTGTTGGCTCACCACTTCCCACATCACACAGGAACGAAGGAAGGTGCTAGAACTCTGATGTCTCTGCCTAGCTCTGTTGGACTGCTCTGTACTCTGTGTGCCCATTTGAACTGATATAGTGATACCCAGTGATGAGGTTGTTGCCTGGAGTTCCCCACGAAGAGCAGAGTTAGAAAGATCCCTTGCTTTTCTGCTTACCCCAGTCTATTTAAGTCCTACCTGCACTTCTGCTGGGATTTCTGTCTAGAGTGGGGTGACCCATGGGTTTAACTGCTTGCTCTACTTCTGTTCCATCCACTTTCTGCTTTCTTTTACTTCCCCATCTTATCTGGCACGCCCATCCCCTTAGATTGTGTTCTTACCTTTCCAGCAGCCATGGAATGCCTGCAGGCCATGCAATTGTGGGAGGGGAGTACGAAGCCCATCATTAATATCTTCAGAATATCATTCTTGTTACATGAGTGGCATGTATTTTCCCAGACATTCTAGTATGTTCTAGACCATACTGTGCCTCCACCGGTGTTAACCTTTCCCTCACTATAAGAACAGGGCAAAGGAAGGGAGAGGATAGTAGCTTCTCGACACAGGCCTGGGAATGAATTGTTCCTAGATCTCTCCTGGGAACACACTCTGCACTTCCTCGAGTTGGGAAGGGTCCCTCTAATGAGGTCACCTGGTTCCATCGTAGACTTTGAGCAGCAATGGAGTAGGTTGTCAGCTGCATACTGTTTGCCTGGTTTATCTTCTTTTCTATGGGAAACCTGCAGCTTTTCACCTCATGACAGGGGTGGAGACTTTGGCCAGTGTTTTATTTCATAACCGTGCTTTACTTTGCTTACGCCAATCTATCGTTGGGAAAAAATTCCGTGTGTTTGTTGTTGGGGGGCGTCTCAGAAAACAGGTTCATTACATTATAATTTCTGACTTCAGTAATTATGATTTGGAAACTTTACTTTTCATCTTGCAAATGGCAAAATGCATTTAAATGGTACTAAGTGTAAAAGAAAAATAATGAAGCTTTCTTTCCATAAATCATTTAAAAGAAAAACACTTCAAGATTTTATATTCTTTTAATGGTTTTTGTCATTTAAAACTCCTGCTTATATCACTTTATTTTATGAAGGTGATTTTTAAAATCACAACAGTGTTCATTTGATTATAAATTATAATTTTATGAACATCAGAAATGCAAACTTGCAAACTTGTGTTCATGTTTCTGTGTCAACACACTTAAGTGCCAGCAGATGTTCATGATCAATAAGGCACAATTTATATACATTATCCTGAAGTGTCCTTGGCTGGAAATGTTGCTTGGCAATACCCAAATTATGACTCAGTATGAATGATGATCATCAAAGAGAAGGATATCAGCAATATGGTTACTGTAGCAAGTTTTTTTTCAGCAGGGGAAGTAAAGAAACTATTGATTTTATTAAGTTGGTGACCCCGACCATGATTTTAACTAGGCTGGTGGATCCAATTGGGAGTTTAATGGAGCTAAAATTAACCTTTGTGTTGCTAGGGCTACACAAAAGCTAACAGTCTTGCATTATTCTGCATAAAGTCTGCTTCTGGAGTATATTTAGACCCAATACAATGTCTGAAATACTCATTTGCATTTTCAGTAGCAAATAAAATACAGCAGACTTTTCTTCTGATGCCTGATAATCTCAACCAAGAATAGAGATGAATGCAATTTACTAAATATCTAGATTGGGGGGTTGTTATTTCATGCTAGTCAATAGTTCCCAGCCTCGAGTGGTACTAGAGGCACCTGGAGAACTAAAATAACAATAAAACCTGCCAAATCATTTGAATCAGTTGCTCCGGGGTTAGTCATGGACATTAATAGTTAAGAAAAAACACACATACTAGATATTTTAAAAATGATGAGATGAGCGATACCTGATAAATAATCTTGTTATGGAAAGCTCCTTTGCAGTCAAATTAATTTTTATAATAGTTTTATTTTAGCTAACATAGAAGTGTCGTTCAAAAAACATTAATGTGGTAAGGCAAAGGAGGGTGTAACTTAGGATTCCCTTGTGTGTCCAGGACAGTCACAAAAACAGGTGAGCCTGAATATGGTTATCTAGAAATATCTGGTAAAGCAGTTTATCCAGACAGTGAGGATTTGTGTTATCAGTGAGTCCTTTCTTCTTTTGCTCCTAGTGAGGGTGGAGTGATTTCTGAAGGATGCCCCCGAAAGAGTTAAAAGAATTCTTCTCAGATGTCTAAAGACTCAGGGCCCTGGGTCTGAGTTGGCCTGCATCCTGCCCCTGAGTCAGGGCTGTCATCTGTAGACTCCCAGCATGACCTGGGACAGCTTTAGATGTAGAATCCTGGATCCCATCCAGATCCATCAAATCTGATTTTTGCCTTGTAACAAAGGCCTTAGGGGATTCCAGTCAAGTCAAGGAACTTCCTTTCCATAGCTTAGCAATAGAGGATACCGATATCTGCATTTCTTTCCACAGGATATTTGAGAAAAAAGGGCATGGCATGAAAGATTTTCATAATATATTTTTACTGTGATCAAATATATACAACACAGCATTTATCATTTAAACAACTTGCCCGTGTACAGTCCAGTGGCATTAAGTATATTCATAGAGTGGTACAACCATCATCCCTATCCATCTCCAGAACTGTTTAATCATCCCAAACTGAGACTCTGTGCACATTAAACAATAACTCCCCATTCTCCCCTTGCCCTAGTTCCTGGCCACCACCATTCTACGTTCTGTCTTTGAGTTTGACTCCTCTCAGTACCTCATATAAGTAGAATCGAACCATTTTTGTCCTTTTGTGGCAGGCCTATTTCACTTAGCACAATGCTCTCGGTGTTTACCCATGTTGTTGCATGTATAAGAATTGCATTCCTTTTTAATGCTGAGTAGTATTCCATTGTATGGATATACCACAATTTGTTTATCCATTCATATGCCAGTGGACATTTGGGTTATTTCTACCTTTTGGAGCTTATGAATAATGCTGCTATAAACATGGGTATATAAATATCTATTTGAAGTTTCATTCGAGTATTTTGGGTATACGCCTAGAAGTGGAATTAGCTGGATCATATGGTAATTCTATGTTTAACTTTTTTGTGAACTTTTGTATGTTTTCCACACTGCTGTACCATTTACATTCCTACCAGTAATGCAGAAGAATTTCACTTTCTTCATGTTCTCCCTAATATTTGATGTTTGCTTTCTTCCTCTTTTAAAAAAAGTAGTCGCCATCCTAATGAGTGTAAAGTGATATTTCATTGTGGTTTTAATTTGCATTTTCCTAGTGATTAGTGATATTGAGCCTCTCGTGCTTATTGACTGTAAAATATTTTATATTATAGACACATAATTTTGAGATATAGTTTTGATTTCGAAAGTACTGACTACTTCAAGAAAATCTTACACATTTCTTTCAGCTACTTTAGGAGAATATTAACCAGATTTTCTTCTGGCACCTAACTGAACTGTACAACTACCTAAGCCTGAGGCATATACTCTGAAAACACTGATTCCTCATCCATACAATGGAGGGAATAATCTTATCTTTTAGAGTTGTTTTCAGGATGAAGTGAGGAAATACATGTCAAGTAATTAGAGAGTATATAGAAGCATCTTTTATTATTTGCTTGTGATGGAGAGGGGAGGCGAGATCATTACAGCGTGGTTCCAAGAGGAGAAGGGATCCGAACCGGGTGACACCGAAAGTGCAGGATGACCAGAGGGAGAGGTAGACAGGGAGAATTTTGAGGCCTTGAGGACAGTGATGAGCAGTTGCTGGCATGATTTGAAAACTGTCCAGCAGAGTAAAGAGCAGTGGGAGTTAAGAGTGAGTTAGGACCAGATAGAAGGGCATAGAGGGTGAGTCCAGCAAGAAGAGGCTTTGAAGGCAGTGCGGAGCCCCTGGCACTTCTGTGTCGGCAGCCATACCATCAAAGCTGGCCTGTGTTTATTGTTCTCCCCAGGGGGGCATGACCCTCAAACCATAATAGCAGCACCCCATACCCGAGGCTTTCATCTCGCCCATTACTGCTGTTTACCTTTTGGGGAGTACCTTGGGTATTTGCAAAGTGCCATGTAATCAGTTTCATTAGTTGCGAGATAAGATTAATTAGACTTTTGAGACCAGGGAGAACTGAACTTGACTTTGAAACAAGCACTAGTGGAGGCAGTGCTGGAGGCTTAGCTGGGGGTTCTCCCTGTGCATCTCTGAGGTGTGACCTCCTCCTCCTATGTTTAGTTCGCAGAACAAGAGTTTCTCCAAAAGGATCATCTGGCCTTCAAGATTACATTACCACCCCGGGTGGGTAGGACTGTTGCAGCAGAATACTCTAAGATATACGTCTGAAAGTGTACAGTACTTATGGAAGGTGCTGGAATTGGAAAGCAGGGATATGGAATGAAGGAGGCTTTCTTCTACCCAACTACCTTTTGGCAGAACTGGCAAAGAATATCCGTGTTTATAACAAATTGTCCAACTTTCTTCTGCCTTGAATGAAATTTCTGTAACTTTACACACATCGAATCAGATGAAAGGACAAGAAACAATCATGTAAAGTATTTTTTTTCCATCGAACAGATGAATCCTTTAAAGTAAAAGTTCTGTCTTGAGAAATGGCAAGTAGTGGCTCTTGGTCAATGATAATGTCATTGGGTTTCTAAATATCTGTTTGAACTTTTAGAGAATGTACTTTTCTTACCAAGAAACCTGGTTTGGCCTCTATTTTTATATGATATGATTCTAAAATTAAGATGTTGGGAATGGTCATATTAAATGAATGCTTTTAATGAAAGTGGCAGTTGGATAAAGAACACATTTTCTAACTTTTCTTCGCAGCTGCGGAGAGCTCTGCAGTCTTCTGTTTTATAGGATGTCCTACAAACAAGTCACACACCTGCCCACAGAGGACAGCTGGGGTGATTAACTCAACCACCATTTCTGCAAAAAGGTATTCTTAAGTCTGAAACTTACACTCTGGTAGATATCACTTAGGGTTCAGATAGAAAAACAGAAACCATGTTAGGTATTTAGGATTTAACTGGAAGAATTAGATGTTTATGTAGAAAAACAAGTTGGAAAGGCAGAAGTTGCAAAAGTCAGGGGTGGTATCTAGCTTTCAGATTCAACCCTGCAGTCGTCTTACAAGAAGCTGCTGCTCCCACCAGAGGAGGTAAAATACTGGAAATCCTTGTCATCTTCACAGCCAGTCACCCTGCAGCACCCCAGCGGATAACTCGAAAGGGAAAACCTAGAAGGCGCTCTGACACTTCACATCTGCTAACGCCTGAAATTCTACACGTGCCGTGAGGTTACACATATTATCGCCCGATGTATTTCCTATCAAGAACCACAAGTGAAGCGGAGTCTAAGACATGTATTACCAGGCTTCTAATCCTGGCATAGAAGGAAGAACACTGAAAGGGGTGGGGATGAATGTTGGCTGGTAACAAATTCTAGCCAAAGAAGTATGGATGATGATTCCCTTACACAGATGAGGAAACAGGCCTGAGAGTCAGTAACTTGCCCAAATCACATAGCATGAGGTTCAAAAATAAAGTCTATCTGATTTCAGAACTAGAGTTTTGAGTCGTTATCCTGGGACATGTCTCTCAGTTGGCAAGCAGACAGATCCAACACTGAAATTTGCTTCCTTGGCTTTCCCCTTCATCAGCTCAAATTCTTTAGGCCATATAATTCAAAACAGACCGTTACAAAAGGATTATTTTGGCAACTTACTTAGTGGTATTTCCAATTTTGCTAACCTTTTCAACTCCTTCCAGAAAATGTGATCTGGATAGCTCTTGTGATTACGGTAAGCCCCCTACATGCAAGATCTTGGTTTAGTGATATTTTAGGGAATGGGGTGAAGAATTATTTGGGCTATAGCTGCTAAATCCAAGCTTAAAGCCAAATTACCCCACAGACAATATCTGTGAAATCTCTAAAACAGGTCCAATTTTCCTTATTCTTTGAGTTCCTTATAGATATTTGCTTAAGATGAAGTTATAAACAAAGGAACAAAATTGACATTTACTGATTACGACCCCCCCCCTCCAAAAAAAAAAAAAACCCAAAATTCAAAAGCCTAAGTAGGGAGAATGTCTATCTAGTGTAACTCATTTATTCGTTCCTTAACAAACATTAAGTACTTACTATGTACATTGCTGGAGGCCAATGGGAATTCATATATTCACAGTGCTGTGAACCGATTACTCTCCACTTGTTCATCACATTTCCTCCTCCCACATTTATATAAATCCATTCTCCTTCCTTCTCTGCTCTGTTCTGTCTCCTCAGAGGCTGATTCCTGTATCATTCGGGTCCCTTGCTTGCTAGTTTCTATTTGGGCTTGGTCAATGAGAGGGAACAGAGGCAGCAGAAAGTCAACAGAAACCAAGTGAGTTGATATTTTCTCCTTGCTCACTTCCAATGTGCACCTCATTTCTGACACTGGATGCATACTTCCATGACAGCAGCTTCTGCAGGAGACCCTTTGCTACATATCCCACTCTTACTGGCTTCCAGTGACGCCATTTCCTTCCTGGCCCCTTCTGTCCTGGGACTCATAATGGCTTCCCACTCTTGCTGTTCCTTGGGTACCTCACCATCTATTGGTTCTTCTAGTGATCTTGTCTTCACTTCTGTAAGGAGTCCTTCATGAAATTATCTTCATTTAAACCATGCTGACTCCTGTAAAGGACTACCAGAACCATTATGGATCAATGTTGCACCTTGATGAGATCTTAAGAGTGTCTCAGAAGGAGAATGATCAAAGAGTTTTAGGGTTGAGTTCAGCGGTTTAAGATACGTCTTTACATTCAGGAATCTGATTAGAATTGGGCAAAATTTATGATAAAATGGTTTAGGTTTGGTGGACACAACAAAGAAGAAAGAAATGAGACTTGATGAATAAATATCACTTGATAGGTGAAATAATATTGTCCAGTTGAGTGCCTACCATTCTGAGAAGAGGGTTACGTGCTCAGAAGACCAACCTGTTGTCCTGAGAAGATGGTTGGTTGGTCAGAATATAGCTCTGATTAAGGGGCACTGGAGGATCTTATTGGTTAATGTGGCCTTCTCTTTCTAGGCCAGAATTTCCCTGAACAAACAGTGAAGTCAAGTTGGTCCAGAGGATGTAGTCTTAGTCCTAATAATTAATGGGGCTTCAGGCATCTGATAGGCAATATAGTGCCCACTTCACCTCAAACTGGGGAACAGATCATCACCTTCTGGGTGGGGTGGGGGCACTGTCAATTCAGATCTCTACCGCTTCTTGAGAGCCAGTTGTGAACCAGGTGTCTGGTGGTCTTTCCAAGCTCTCTGGATGTCTGTTTGTCAGGGTCTCATTGCTGAGTGATCATTTGTTGGCTCATTTGATGAAACAATGGCCACACAACAGGAGTGCAGATCTGGGAGCCATACAGGTAAATGCTGCCACAGACCAGAGGGAGAGGGAGGGAGGGAGGGAGGGAGGGAGAGAGAAATTGAGAGAGAGAGAGGAACTTGGTCCGAGTTTGTAGTATACTTCTGTGCCCAGTTTAAACCAAGAGAACTGCCTTGTCCCTTTTCCTTGTCTGAACAGCCCTCAGAACAAGATGTGCGGGTCTTAGATAAATCACTTAACTTCATCTTTTCTTTCTTTGATTTCCAGATCTTACTTTTCCCAGAAAGCTCTGTGGTGATGTGAGGACAACATGCTCCCACTCCTCTTGGTCCCCTGAGAGAGACCAGTATATGGGATCAACAGCAGCGGCATTTGGCAGGCGACGGCTGATAACCTGGTTGGAATGACATCTTTTACCGACTTACATGGGAAACAGAGTGATTGTAGTTTGACCCTGAACGTAAAAGCTGGATTTGTCCTCAGAAATGGCTGAGAAATGTTCTTTCTTTTTAAATACTAACATTTGATCATGCTGTCTTAATAACGTTCATCTTCTTCACGTAGATGTTTTATCCTTATTTCTAAGGCATTTCTAACATGGTCCTTCTAAGAAGAATGTGATAGCATTTTAGGGTAATTCTGTGTTCAACCGTCAGTTCTCCTGCTGAACTGTGGGGTCCTCCAGGGCAAAACCTGTACCTCAGTCACAGCGATCTGCACAATGCCTGGCACATGGGTGCTCACTGAGGCCACTTACCAGCACTCCTCTTCCCCTTCCCAGTGACCCACACTTCACCAGGGCTCAGGGCGGGCTGAGTGCTTGGTCTGTGCCCACTGCAGGGAAAGAAGCTGGCACTTTCCTTGACTGTCCCAAACAGCACCCTCAGGACCCAGTGAGAAAGGCATGTTTTCCCAAAGATGGTTGTTTTTGGTGGCAGTGAAAGTCATTACACCACGCTCAGAAAGTCGCTCAATTAGACTGGTCTCTTCTCCCCAACATTCACTCCTCTCCTAGCCCGTCTGACATTCTGTCCCTTGAGCTTTGCTACAAAAAGCAGCCCACTCCGCCCTCACTATTCCTCCTCTGATGACCCGCACTCCCGCCTCCTTCACACCTTCAACAGGCAGGGAAGGGATGGTCTAATTAGTGGCGCCTGCCCTTGTAACCATGAGGTGAAAAAGCAGTGAATACTCATGATTTTCTCCCTACGGGGTTTTCCCTTGTCTCATGTCGATGCCTTTCCTCTGCTGGAATTCTCCTCTTTCTCTCTTCCCTTTAGTGATAGCCATGGGTCACCCCCCCCCCCCCCCCGTCTCCATGGAGAACATCACATTTAGGATCACTACCACTTGTGTCCTGCTTACCACCATCATACACTGTTCTCTATATGCTGGAGAGGTATTGACTCAGCTCAGTCCTCATAGTGACCTTACAGAGTAAGTGCTATTTTACAGGCGAGGAAGTGGAGGCACAGAGACTAAGCAATGTTCCCAAAGCTGCACATCTAGCAAAGTCGTAGAGCTGGAGAGGCCAGTCACTGATGAATCCAGCGCGCCGCCCTCTGCGCACAAACACAGACCTAGGACGCAGGTGCGAGATCTGCCGGATAGTGTTTTCCAGACCGCCCACTCTGACCAGCAGGGATCTTACCCCTTTATCTGAGTGTGTTGAGCTGGGTTTTTGTCCGTACCTGTGTGGGTGTATTTCTAGACTTTACTTTTCTATTGAGCTCTTTGCCTATTTTTGTGCCAAGCATACTATTTTGATCACTGTAGCTTCATAAATTTTATAATCGGATAGTGTTCTCTAACTTTGTTCTTTTTGGGGGCTTATTTTGGATCTTCTAGATCTTCTTTATTTCCATATGAATTTAGAGTCAGCCTGTCAGTTTCTACAAAAAAAGCTTGCTGAGATTTTGATAGGAATTGCATTGAATCTATAGATTAATTTGAGAAAAACTGATGTTTTAACAATGTGGAGTCTTCTAGGCCAATCTCAGTAAAATATTTAAAAATTCTATAAACAATGTTTTTTTCGTTTTCAACACACACATCTTACATATCTTTTTTTCAGATGTATCCTTAAATATCTCACATTTTTATGCTATTGTGAGTGGCATGGTTTTTCCATTTCAGTTTCTGATTATTTGCTATTATATAGAAATACAGTTGATTTTTCTATATTGATCCTGAATCCTACAATCTTACTAAACCTGATTATTGATTCTAGCAGGATTTTTTTTGTAGATGCCATTGAATTTCTATATAAATGCTCATGTAGACTGTGAATAAATAAAGTTTTATTTCTTTCTTTCCAGCCTGGATGCTTTGTTTCTTTTCTTTTTGGTCTGATTAAACCAACTATTTATTCCCAGGATAAATCTCACTTGGCCTTGATTATTATACTTTTAATATATTGTTGTATTAGATTTACTAAAATTTTGTTGAGAATGATTACCTCTACATGCTTGCATGAAGAATTTTTGTCTGTTGTTTTCTTTGTTGTTGTTATGTCTTTGTCTAATTTTGGTGTCAGGCTAATGTTGGATTTATAGAATGAATTGAGAAATATTACTTCCTGTTAAATTTCAAAAGAAAAATTTGAAAAATTTGTAGAATTCACATTGTTCTCCCTTAATTGGTATAATTCACCAAAGTCATCTGGCATGGATTTCTTTTTGTGGGATGATTTTTAACAACAATTTCAATTTCTTAAATAGGCACAGATCTACTCAAATTATCTATTTCTTCTTGAGTACACTTGTGCAATATGTATCTTTCAAGGAATTTTCTACTTCATCTAAACCATTGAATTTGCAGTATAGAATTGTTTTTAAAATTCCCTTATTGTACTTTATTCACATAGAACATATTGTAGTATTTACCCCTTTCTCGTTTTTGATGTTGCTAGTTTATGTCTTCTTTCTTTCAATTCTGATTAATTTGCCTATAGGTTTGCCAATTTTATTGATCTTCTTAAAGAATCTTTTGGCTTCATTGATTTTTTCTATTGCTTTGCCAACTCCCATTGTGAAAAATAAATATTTTTAGAGGCAGAGATAAGGGAAAGAATGAAGAATATCTTGATGATTTTCGATAGATTCTGATCTTGATCCTGTTATGTCCTTCTTTTGCTTAAATTTACTATGCTTAATGCATAGCAGATGCTTAATAAGTGGTGGTCACCTTCTCCTTTTTTTTTTTTCCTCTAAATATTTTAGGAATAGACTTACTATATAAGATGCACCTCCCTGGCCAGTCTCTACATAGTATTTTGGTTGAATTGACAATGTATTTATCGGTATATTTCATGCTTTTCCTGGTAACATGACTGCCTTGAACATGGTAATTTACCACAATGTCCTCCAATTTTTCCATTTTTGAGATGAGGGAGCTGGGATCTTTTAGTGCTTTTTTTTTTTTTTTTTTTTCAAATTGTGGCTTGTGATTCATTAATGGGCTGTGAAATCAATTTGAGTCACAATCAATGTTTTACGAATGAAATAGAATAGAATAAAAATGGTCTGATGCTCTCACACATGATAAAGTTATTATTTTGTGAGAATATTTATAGCAAGGCAGGAATAAGAATTTATACAAACCGATTAGATCACCTCTGAGGATGTCGTTGTTTTGCTTCTTAGTCTCATAACGAATGCATTTCACAGTTCCTCACATGGCATATATTTCTGCATGTTTCTGAACAGTGTTGGACATGTAAGTAGAAATGGTAACAGGCTCTAAGATTGGGAAGGTTCTGGTTTCAAGGGATTGCAATGCTTTATCAGACTGGTTCTTCTAGATTTCCACCACAGAGCTTCTATTTTACACTATGTAGCTTGATTAAAACCACAAACCCCCTAAGGAACACAAGTAATTGTATTAAAATTGTTTTTTCAATTTTAAGCAATTTGCTCTCTTTCGAATTTTTTTCTGACTTTTGTTTATGTGTATTTATATATCTCACATGGTTATTTTTAAAAAGGCGGTTATTTATGTTCAAGGTCACACATGTTAGGATTTCTACACAGTGAAAATGGACACACTTTAGGGTTAGTACAGCTATATAGAACTGAAGTGTGTTAATATGTCAGTAGCTTGACTTAAAATATAATAGGAAGTTTTGTATTGATCATCTCTAACAAAATGGTGTTTTCTTTGGTCAAACGCTGTGTTAGTTTTAAATGATGTAAATTTATATTAGCTGAGCAAAGTATTTAGAAGAACAGGGAGTGTGACCTGTCCCAGAAGTCATGTTAAAAGGTTTCTATCAGTGAAACTGAATATTGAGCTGGGACTGAGGCAGTATCAGGGCTGAGGGGTAGGGTGCCTGATGAAAGCTACGAGCAGGATAACTAAATCTGGGAGGGAGAAGACCCTAGAACCTCAGAGTATCAGAGCTAGAAATGGTCTTGAACCGCTCCTAATTGATTGAATTCAACACCCATTTTACAGCTAAAGAAAAGAGGCTCAGGCAGTGACTCCCTGTTCATATAATGCAAGAAACAAAACTTTGATCTTCTCACTTCACCATCTTAGCTTGAGTTAAATGTTTGAGGAGTTGAAGACTCTGCAAACAATGGAAACACAGAAGAGACAAGAGAATACAAAAAGTATACAATCCAGAAAGTTCCGACATAGGTCGGGGTGGGCCATCCTTCTTGGTCTGAGTGGGAGAGGAGATGGAGAATCCAGAGATTCCTGAACCCAGAAAGTTAAGTAGATATACAGTGACCACCAGGGAGCTCAGTGCTTAGGTAAAGCATTTTGGGACTAGATACTCCCCTACACTGATAGAAGCTGGGGTCAAGGCATGAGCACCCTGAAGTCTGCAGGAAAGCCTAGTGGCGGAAGAAGAAAAGGTGAATTTTTTTGCTTTGTGGCTCTGACACAAAGACCAAAGGAAGGAAAGTTCTGGGTGGGGGTGTGAGGGGCAAGTTTCTTCCATCATGTAGGATTGCCAGACAAGATACAGGGCACCCATTAAGTTTGAATTTCCAATAAATACAGGATAATTTTGTAGTAAAAGTGTGTCCTGTGCAATATTATCATGAAATATTATATATGACATACGCATAACAAAATAACATTTTTAAAATTGTGGTTTACCTGAAATTCAAATTTAACAGGGTATCTGCTGTTTTCATTTCCTAAATCTTGCAACCCTGCTATCACAGCCTGGGCAGCAGGAAATATGACCCGTCTGGGGTGATATAGGTTCAGAACCAGGTGATTTGGGGCTCTGTATCACTTTCTAGCTTCCTGACACTCTACACGCTTACATCAACAAACATACAAGCCATTGTAGGAGCACCCCTTTCTAGTTAAATGAACAGGTTGCAGTTTCACAAAGGACTCCATTATTAACATGGTCTGGAGGCTGAATGTTCAGGCGGTGATGCAGTCATGTAAATTTACAGAAATGTTCACAAACTGGTAACAGAGCTGGCAGATGGGGAAAAATCGTTCCCAGTGAGGAAAGGCCAGGGGATGATCAAAGCCTTGCAGGACAAGTGCTGCCTTGCCTCCAGCACAGAGCAGCTGCGACAGCAGTTTGAGCCAGAGAACTGGCTTGCAGTTCACTGGTGCTTGACTCAATCAATGTAGAAATATGGAGAGAGAGAGAGAGAGAGAGAGAGAGAGAGAGAGAGAGAGAGAGAGAGAGAGAGAGAGAGAGAGAAAGAGAGGGGTGGGTGGGAGGTTTGCATCAAGATATTTCTATGGTCTATTAAGTTAGTGCTAATTATTTTAAGGAACATAAGTATGCAAAAAAATGAATTTGGAAAGTAAGCATAAGAGTTGCTGGTCTTACAGGAAATACTGTACCAGAATGATTCTCCACAGCAGTGTTTGTGGCCACGGAGAGAGAGAGAGGGAGAGCGGGATGGGGTGGGGTGGGGAGAAATGGAATGTCCATCTAAAAGGGTCATGGTTGAGCAAAGCACTATATATTTTGCACTGTATTTGGTGACTATGACTGTTATAAACATAATGAGAGGGAACCATGACTGCTGAACTGGCAGACTTATTCTACTATACCACTAAGAGAAAAAAGAAAATGTATAATTTGTCTTAATAAGCAGAATGAAACTAGGCAAGTGCATCTGTATATATTTGTAAACGTTTTTGCGAGAAGACAGTCGAAGAATCTACATCAAACTCCATGTTAAACACCATGTGAAATGGGAGCTGGTGGAGAGATGATTAGCTTTTTGTTTATATTTCTCTGTACTCTGACTTACTGCACACGTGTATTAGTGATGAAATTAAGAAAAATTAATATTAAACAATATAAAAATATATATGACATGTACGTTGAAAGAAAAAAAGGATTCACTGAAAGGCTTCTTTAAACAGGAGATTCCCTGCCAAATTCCTCCTTCCTCATTTTACTCTACGCATTTAAAATGGTTCAATTCACACAATTTTCACTGACCAACACTTCCAGGAATGTCCTTTTTGGGCTGTGGTATACTTATGTCTTTTATCCAGGAAAGCTTACCAGAAGCAATATTTTGGCTCTTGCAGAAAATTCTAGATGCTGTGAGAAAACTAAGAAGAGTTAATGGTAAACAGAGCGTCACCAGAAATCCCAGTATAAAAGTACTTCACTGGCCCAATTATCTGTTAGCTTACCAAGTAGATACCTTGCATGTCAGTCTTACAACGAGACACAATATGTGTTTGCATGTATCTATCAAGCCTTATTTTTAGGCAATTGTCCAATCTCTGTTTATTTCATTCTGTCTCTCAACCAGTATCTGATGGCCCAGTTTTTGAGGTTCTTTTTCTTAATACTGAAGAGTATACTAATTTGATGTTTAATAGGTTGATCATCTAGAAAGTTCTATGTATTTAGACCCAAGAATTAAAAGGTATTAGATGCTTTTTCAATATCTACTTCATATGTTCATATACTTAATATAAACATTACACATATATGTATATAATAAATATATTCACACATATTTATACATATGTGTGTATATATTATATCCCTTTGGGTGTTCTACGATATTTCTGCAATGATGTACATAAATAAATAAAAATAAATATGAAGTGTACAGTAATGATGTTGATAAAGGCAGATGTTTGATATGGTTGACAGGTGAATGGAATGAGTGTTACCATCTTTATACTAAGGGAGATAATGAAAGTTATTTCCCTGAATTCCCAGTGAATTAAACTATTGAGTTGATTTCCATCTACAGAAGGTTGTGGGGAAGAAGAGGCTTTTTACTCTTAACTTGTTGAAGGCTTCTACATTTTCCAGACACTTGTCTATCCATAAAAGTGCAAGAAGGGGCTGTCCATACCAAAACCACCGGTTATTGTGAGCAACTAAGACAAAATTTATAAATTATTCGGAGGTCTTTAGAAATGACTGGATTAATCCAAGGAACCATCACTGTTTTAATTAATTGCACTATTGACCTCAAAACCAAAATACCCACAGGTATGTTGAACAATATCCTATTTTGCCTTAATGAAAGGTTTTTTTCAGTTTTGTGAGATTTGTGAAGACACATAAAGACACTGGACTCCCTCCAGACCAAGTGCCTCCAGCTCTAGGGATGAACTCAACACACTGCAGCTTTTTAAGCAGTGCAAAGCAGGACATCACATGCTTTGCTTTCCTGAAGTATGTGAGGGAATTTGGCCTAACCTATTCTGTATGCAAAACTGTCTTTCGTCCAAGGAGGCCCCTTCTCTCTCGAGGCCCTTTCCACAGCCCCCTGGAGGCCATGATGCTGGCCCTCTTCCTAGCGGATCTAGATGATTCTAGATGATTTGAAGCCATGGGGTGGGACTGGGAGGCTATTATTCTTTGGACTGGAAATTTAGAGGAAAATGAAATACATGCAACTTTTTAAAATGTACTTTACACATCTGAAACCATTTTATAGACACGAGGATAATACTGGAATGTACATAATTTAGTTTCCTCATAAAGCTTGGTATTTCTGAGACTGAAAGAGCTGAAAATATTTTTGTGAGAAATGTGAACTTTTCTTTTAATCATATATCTAAGAAAAAATTTAATGTTTTTAATTATTCCATTTTATTTTTTTAAAAAAGAAGAACTTCAGGGCTACTTTCTTTCATCAGAAGAGAAAAGATTTAAACAAGGATAGCCCCTCTTTAGTAGAAAGGTAGCCTGGGGTGATTGTGTCAATATAAAACAAATCACGCCTTCCTGCGACTTTATCTGCTCACTAACTCAACTGTTTAGTGTCCTATATTCTGTTCTTACCTTTTAAGATGGAAGGGATGGGTGGTTAATCATTGCCCAATCCACCTTAACTGTGTGGAAATAACATATACAAATGAAGTCTAGACAAAAGAACAAAATAGTTCTGTAGTCACTTCATGTCTATTCCAGCCCCTAAGGGTCTGCCAGGTAGGGATTAGAGAGGGTCTTCTTTGCTCTGTTCAATTCACTGGCATTCCTTAATGGGTCTGGCATAGGGCTGCCAGACTCACTACATTTGAGTTTCAGATAAGCGATGAAAGCGTGTCGTGTTTAGGACATAAACCGATTCAATATTACATGCATTTGTTGTTTATCTCAAATTCAAATGTAAGCGGGTGCTCTGTATCTGTATTTGAAAAATCTGGCAACTCCACCGAGGCCTTCATTCAGGATTCTTAAGGCCACCCCTTTTCTTCATTTCTTCATGCACTCACTGATTCACGTAACAAATACATATGGAGCGTTTAGTCTGTTCCAGGCTCTGTTGCAGGCTCTGTAGAAGCAGCCCCTCTAACAGATAGACGTGACCCCCATAATGTCCTAGAACTTTCAGTCTGGTTGGAATGACAAACAAGAGGTATCAAAAGGTAGCTAGCTAGCTAGCTAGATGGTAGATAGATATCAGCAAGATAACTTCAAATAGTGCTAAAGCATGACGATAAGGAGGAAGAGTGAGATTGGTCCAGGTGGTCGGGGAAGGCCCGTTGGGAGCACTACCACTGCCAGGAGACTTGAAGGATGAGGGAGAGACAGCCAGGGCAGGAGCAGGCAAGAGAGCAATCCAGCAGAGGGAGTAGCCACAGAGAGGCCTTGAGGCAAAAATGCCTCTGGTTGTGGTGGGGAAAGAAGGCCTGTGCAGCTAACCTAGTGAGCGAAGGAGCCAATGGTAACATGAAAGGTCAGGGAGGAGCTCAGGGGGCAGAATACACAGAGCATTAATCATGAAGGGAAAAGCAAATAGGGCCATTCACACTCGTTTATGGCTTTAGAAAAGCACTTGGCTGCTCCATGAAGAGCGTATTTTAAAGAGGAGAGAATGGAAGACGGGAGACCATTTTAGGAGGCTGCGCCTCTCCTGGGTGACGATGGGGCATTGGACAAGGGTGTAGGAGAGGTAAATGGATTTGGGATGTGTTAAAAAGCCAAGACAACTTGTAGATGAGTCTGAAGCTCTCTTTCCACTTTCTTGCTTATTCATTGGCCACATCCCTTCCCTGACCAGCTCTTTCCATCTTCTCCTGGCCTGCAGGCCAGGTGTTTAGGGCTTGAATTAGAGACTTGCTTTCTACTACTGGATGGGGCTGGGGCTGGGGGAGAGGGGCTTTGGATGGTGAGGTCCAGGAAGGAGAGGAGCAAGAGTCCTCTGGCATGGCTCACCTTCCCCTTGGTTCATCTTCTGGGTGTTATTCTAAAGGTATGGGTCTTTCTCCCCTAGGGCTAGCTTTATCATTCCTGGCTCTGGGAAGGGATGAAAATGTGAACTTGTCCCATTTTTTCACATTTCTCTAAAGGATAACCCCACTTCAAGTAAAAATTCCAGAAAAGAGTGAAAGGAAGGTGAGTGGGTCATCACTTGAAACCTAAGCTTCTGGGAGTTATTTCTGGTTCATGATTTCAATCAAGAAATGCCTTTCTCATTCCCAAGGCCAAGAATGGTGACGATGGTAAAAATAGTAAGTAAATTGGCTCAGGGAAATTATGTACATTGGAAGGAAGAAAGAAAGCAAGGAGGGAGGAAGAGAGAGAAAATGGAGAGAGCTAGTGAGAGCAAACTTCTCCAGAATAATACCTGAGCAAAAATGTATTGCTTTATTTTCTTAATCTAATGGAGACCAAGCCCCATCAGCACAGACATAAGACAGAACTGGCCTGAGAGTCAGTGCTGATTTCTATCTGGAATAGAGGAAGGTGATGGCTTTACAGAAAAAAGCAAACACAATAAAATTGCCCTAATTTGGGTTTGACCTTGACTTTGTAACTGCTGGCACTGTGATCCAAACAGTATTCAGACTGTGGAGAAGAAAAGAAGGAAGGAGACGAGCACCTCTTGGCCTGATAACCTCATATAAGGGAAAGGCTTGGATGGAATGAACTCAAAAAAGGTCCCTCTCAACTATAGCACTCCATTCCCATACCTTTTCTGCTTTCTCTCTACTGCTTCATACTCTCACATTTCTCTGAGGCCAATACCACTTCCATACTTTCTTCCCTTTCCTTGCCTCTCACATGCTTCAGACGTTGCATGTTCCCAGAATTTCCAACCATTTCTCACTTTCAATGTTGGTTGCTTATTATAATTAGACCTTGGGGAAGACAGATACATAGTGATTGATTAGTGGGTCAGAGCCATAGACACTGAAATCTTCATGCTGTTATATAATCAAGTATCTGAGGAAAGATATGTGAAATTTATATTTTTTAAACAAGTTTCCAAATGCAGCAGACTACCAAGTTTTGCATGGTTTGGAGATGGAGAGCTGGCCAGAGAAATGAACCCCTCTCCACCATGGAGAGAACTCAGGGTCACTACATATGTGTTACCATAGATATGAACCCATCCTCTACTGCCTGATCTAGGCATAATTCTTACTTATATATTGAAAAGAAAAGGAAAAAGGAAAAGTGTTATTGTACCAAGGCTATTTCAGCTACCAAAGATTTTTTTTTTTCACAGACATAAAAGATGGTGGCATTTTGGAATAGATCACAAAATAACTATCCAATGATTTCTCCTATTTGCTCCTAACTTTTCAGAGAAAAAAATTGAATATAAATGAAGTAGCAGAAAAACATAATGGAGATAACAAACTTTTGATACCAATGTTACCAGATGGACCAGTTAAGAAAGCATTTTTCCTGCAAGTAACAGGAAACCTATTTAAGTTTGACTGTAATACTATATTATTGATTTAATACCAAACATAATTTTAACATAAAAATGTCATGAATACAAAGGTTCAGTTGTGTCATCAAGGATGCAATTTTTCTCTTTCTTTCTTTTCTGGTTTATTTTCTTAAGTCAGGTACCCTCAAGCTGCCAAAATAGCTACCATTGCTCCAGCCAGCACACTGTGATCAGAAAAGCTAAGACAGAAAAAGGAATGTCTCTTCCTGTCTTATGTTTCTTCTTAACAAAGAAGGAGAACCCTTTCAGAGGGCTTGCTACTGACTGCCCATTTTCGTTAGTCAGAGTGGCATCACATGAACGTAACTTCCAAAGTTCTTCACTTGGTGATGTAATAAGACCACCATTATTGGTTTAGACCTGTGCTGCCAAGTAGAAATATGATGCATGCCACATATATAATTTAAAAAGTTCTAGCAATCATATAAAAAAGAATCAGATGATAGTAATTCTAACAAAATATTTTATAGACACCAATGTATATAAAATATTAATTCAAAATATCAATACAACAAATAATTAATATAGTTCCCTTTTCTTTTCACAGTAAGTCTTTGAAATCTAGTGTGTATTTTATACTCAGCACATCTCAAATGGAATTAACTGCATTTTGAGTGAGCAATACAGTCAGTGGCTAGTGTACTGGATGATGGGGGCATGGATAACAAGATCTATTGCCTGGATGTTGGAAAGGGGTGCAGCTTTCCCTGAAATCATGGGAGGTTCTCTTATCAAGAAAGAGGAATGACTTCTGGGATAGCAAATACCCTTCTCTCCAGCTGTGCCTCTTCCCATATTCCCTTGTTTGGGGAAAGTTACCACCACCTACTTAGTCATCAAAGTAAATAAGAAATAATTTCTGGATTTCTCTCTTTTTCTCATTACTCCAGTCCAACCATTCACCAAATTCTGTCAATTCTGCCTCTAAAATATCTCATAAACACATCTCTCCATCCCCTCTGCCATGACCATAATTCAGGATGCTTTATTAACAGTTCCACCTGAATCATGTCACTGACTTCTGGAAGGTTTCTTAGTGGCTCCCAAAATTTAGTGGACACAGTTCAGACATAGTGCTTACCAGCATACTTGCATTATTCCTACAAGCTCTCTCCACTCCAGCCATGTGGAGCTTCATGTACCTGGAACATAGTGAAAACCTTGCATGCCACCTGGCAAAATGAAGACTCCAAAACGTATTGGATGGATCGATGGATGAATTCTATTCTGCTTTCCTCAGTCTTCCTCAGTCTTTCCTTACTGCTGATCTATTCTTCATGAGTGGTTACCCCAACACATTCAATCGGATTATAGACAAGACATACACTAAGGTTACTCCAGCGAGTCACCTGTTTGTCTATTTCCCTCCTGTAAGAAAGGCAGAGCCTCTCTGTAGTTCCAGATGGAGTTCTCATGCTCTTTTCTGTCTTCTCTTCTCTCTCCAGTTAGAAGAGAGACATTCTACGGCCTTATTCAACTAGTGGCTAGCAAGTCATGGTTTCCTTCCACCCTCAAGAGGAGAGAATTACATGAATTTGGGGTCACCTTAGTGTTTATCTGCCACAGTGGGTGTTTTTCTTTCTTGGTTTCCCTAATTTACCCATAGCAGCTGTGCTCTATTTCTATCTCTCAGATTCCACAAAATTTGCTAAAGAATGAATAAGAGTAGGGTTCTTGCTCAAGAGATCCCACCAGGCCCAAAGGAGAGTATAATTAAAAAAAAAAAATCTAATTAAATGTATTTTAATATTAATTTGCACGAAGTGCTTAAGTGCAGCACTTAAATTGCATAATGTCAATCTTTGACACTGAAATAACAGTGCAGAAATAATAACTGCAGCTGACATGGAGTGCTGGCCGTATGCAAGCATCTTTCTAACACACTTAGCAAAAGACATCTCACTTCATCCCCACAACTGGCCTATGTGATGACAATTATTATTATTCATTTTGCAGAGGGGTCAATGGAATAACTTGCAGGCACTTTGCAGGTAGCATCTTGTAGACAAGGGTTCAAATTTTCGACTCTCAAAGACTACTTAACAACAAACCTCAAATACTTAACGTTAAGCTTCACTGGTTGCCCCTGGAATGACGTTCATCAAAGGGTTAATGTGAAAATCACCAGCATTTGCTTCTGCGCTTCTCTTTTCCTCAGTTTTTCCTCATGACTGATCTAGTCTTTAGGACAGCTGACCCATTCGATCATTTTTTTTTTTTTTTTTTTTTTTTAAAGAAAGCTAATACCTTATAAGGCAAAAAGGGTTTGTACTTGGATATATATCATCTGGTATTGAAGAGATGCATGGCTCCTGGTGAGGCATCTTTAACTTTATTCAACCTCTACTCTGCTGGCTGGTTTTGCCTTTGTTGCCTTTGTTTCAGGTTTGGCAGCATCAGAGAGTACTGCCAGCTATACACCGAGAAGTCTACGTGTCTTGGTGAATATCTAAGAATGTCTTATTTTATTTTCAAAAACGGAAGGCAATAAGAAAGAATTGGAAGCCATCACTTCCACAAAGATTTTGTTGACGCTGGAATTTTTTGGGGAACTCTTTATGAAGTGTATGACGGTGATCCTACAGGTGACTGAAGATTCATAGATACTGGACAGAAGGTGCAGGATATGAAGAGCAGCTGGGCTCCTCCACGCCGGCCAACTTTCCAGGGCTTGGGGCATCTTCCCTGGAAGCCTTTGCTTTGACTCAGACCCTACTTGCAGTGGGAAAATCTCACAGTAGAAGAGTCAGCCATTAAAATCCAATGTGAAATTCTAGTCTGTTTAAGTAATTTCTGTGTCATCTCTCTAGGTGGCATTTTCTGATGATTAAATCTGAGGAATCTGTTTGTTTTCTTAGGTCCTGTGAATACAATGATGTAATTCTGGATCTACGTAAGGACATGAAACTTTCGCAAGAAAAAAAATTTTTTTCTTTAAATAAACTGAGACTTTCTATTTTAAATCCAATAAGGTGGCATCTCAGGGGTTACAAGATTTGCATAGTCCTTTATACATCCCAGATAATTAAAATGGAACTAGATAATATAATTTTTAAAAAAAGAGAAAAAAGGCATTTTTTATGGTGCTTATGCAGCTTCAAAAAAAAGTACTTCTTGATGCTGAAAGACACAGGTGTTATCATAATTAGGCATTTGGTAATGCCTAAAATTTAATCTCATTGTTGCCTTCACCTCCCAATCAAAATGGCATTACTCTTTCTTTTTCTCTGCCCACTCATCCTTTAAAAGAGAAAGGAAGTCATTTCCAGCTTTCAAATGACATTTTCATTAATAGTTCGAGTTCATATGGTCCTGATCCTGCCCACCTGAGAACAGTTTCTCTCTTCCCCTACCTCCACTCTATATTCTTATTTTCCCTTTATTTTCTTAAATTTTTTTTTTTAATCATAAAACTAATTGACTCTTTGTAGATTTGGGAGGTGAGACAAAAGAAAACCATAGAAGAATAAATCAAAACACAAGGTTGATCGTTTTTTTCCTTTTCCTGAATGTCAGTTTTAAAAAAACTCACTGCTAAAGGCCAGAGTAAATGTTAATGATTCAAAAGAAGGAAGAACTAGTTGGCACTTTCATTAATTAGGCTGTATTTGTAGTGTTTCTGTGAGAAACACTTGTTAAGTGAGATACTTGTCACTTTTTTTTTTCCTCTCAAAATGAAAATATCCTCTTTTTGTTGATTTTTAAAAGTAAAGTAGTGCATTGATTCACAGTCCTCCTGAGTTTCAGAATCACCTTGAGGAACAGGAAGCCTGGAGATGACTAGTTTCAGAATTTCTGATTCAGGAGGTCTTGGGTGGGGTGTGGGGTTCTATATGTCTAATGATGCAGAAAGACACTGCTCTGAATGAGACAGCATTACATAGAGAAGAAGGTTATGGATCACCTGGAGTAATAGCTCTGGAAGACCCCTGTTAACTGTTAAACACTGTGTAAGTCTTCAGTACAGGCAGCGGGCGGTTACTGCCAGGTATCTGGTCTGCACACTTAATGGCATTCAGGGTAGCCGCAGAGCAAGACTGAGAACCCAAATGGCACAGGTCCTCTTGCAGCTAGGAGCAGTCATGTGACACAGCATGACTAACCAGTGCTGAGTAAACAGAAGTGTACTTGGGGAGGACCTTTTGGAAACACTATCTTCTGGGGTTGAGAAAAAGAAGATTCACCTGACCTGTACCGTGTGTGCTTTGCCTTCCTGTTCCTCCTGCCTGGAACTCGATGTGACTCTTGCCGGGCAGCAGTCAACCCATAACCATCCATGGAGGGTAGTGTCTGGGTGAACAGAAGGTGTGGTCCTCTGAGCGACTGCAACAGCTCTTCCCTGTCTACCCTTTTCACATGAGAAAACTACTTTCCAGGTCAGCTCATACATGCCATCTTCATTTGTTTGAAGCACATATTCTTTGGTATCCTATACTCTCCGATTCTTTGGATACGCTATCAATGATTGTTTAAAATTTATTGAAGTAATGGTGCATTATAACATGACATAGGTTTTGGTGGGCGTCGCTGTCAATCAACATCTCTATGTTGTATGTTAAATTCAGTTCTATCCTTTCCTTTATAATGGACCGCTTTCATCCTTTTTGCCTGCCCCGCTACCCACTTCGCTTCTGGTAACCATTTATTTATTCTTATAGACAAAAGTCCATTTTTATTGGACTTGGTTCATTGATTTGTTTGGGTTTTCTTCATACCACATACGAGTGAAATCATATGGTGTTTGTCTTTCTCCATCTGACTTATCTCACTAAGCAAAATACCCTCTACATCATCTACGTTGCTGCAAATGACAGGATTTCATCATTTTCCCCCCTTCTAGTTGAGAAGTATTCCATTGTGCATATATATCTCACAGCTCCTTTATCTGCTCAATATAATTGTTTTTTAAAAACTATTCCTTCCCTGACAAACATTCAAGTTCTGTGTTTTCCATATATTTATACAAACCCACAATTGCTGAGGCTTGCTCTGGAAAGAAGTCTTGACCATCTCGGCTCCTTCTGCTCACGAAACCGTCTGAGGTTTGTTCTCTCCTGACCCCGGAGGATCAACAACAGGGGCAGCTATCGCGTATGGCCCAGCTTTTCTAGCATGAGTAAAAACTCCCAATAGTTGATGACATAATTCCCCAAATCTGGGTCATTTTAAGAAACACGGTGTGTGGACCTTACAGCTCAGTTCAGATAAATGAAGTCCCTTTCCCGTCTGGCATCAAGCGAGGTCAGAAGGATAGGCTTCCTGGCAAAGTCCACTCATATCTTTCTTATGAGCAAATACTTGAACAAGAAGACACACATATACACCCAAAACTAATTTTCAGTGATGTTTTAGTCTAAATTCACATAAGGAGCTAAAATGGAAAACTCTCTAAGAAAATGTATTTAAAATAAACCCACTTTCCCTTACTAAGCACACCACAGTTAATGGTAATCTCCTCGGGGATTCTAAAATGACGAGTGGATATTGCTTTACAATTGCATAAACAAAGGAATCATTATGGTCGTACCACTCCCCACCACCTCACCCCACCCCGCAACAAAGCCAATTGACTGCATAGGCAATGATTTCTCTTGTCCTCAGAGAGAAACTTGCAAACAATTTAAATTCTTCAGCTTCAAAATATTTTAAGCCCCACAGGGCACCACAATATACATGCAGTTTCCCTTTTTGCTTTGGCTTCTAGGAACTCAAACCAAACTTGCATTCCACTATACATACAAGACGGATGACGAAAGATTCTAGAAAATAGCCCTTAACTATATGTAAGGAAAAATCTTAATATTGTCAAATGGGCCAAAGTGTTTACTAGATATATTTTCAAAGGAATGCTGGAAAATCTGGAAATTATCTGATTCTGTAGGATTGCACACTCTTTTTTTATCTTTGAGCATACTTTACAATGTCTTTAAATATGTATAGAAATTACTAACAATGTAAACAATTATTGCCATTAAGTATAGAGTAGCTTATTTGTAGAATATAATTGATTCTTGCTCTAGGGATAGACCAAGTTTCACATATCAATTTCAACATTTCTTTGTTGTATTTATAATTTGTAATTCTTCAGTTTCTTTGAATCAGTTATATTATCTTTCTGATTCAATTAATTAATCTTTGAAATATGTTCATTTTATATTTTTGAGAATTATGATTTCCCTTTTTTAAATCATTTAACCTATTATCAAACTACACAAATTTTTCCTCTTCACTTCATTCTAAAAACTTACTTTTTAAATTATAAAAATGATTCATGTTATTTATAGAAAAATTAGAGAATACAGAGTGAAATTTGAATCGCTTGTAATCATACTATCCACATAAGACAAATAGTAATATTTTGAATGATTCCCCTCTGTTCTTTCTTTTTTTACATTAAAAGTTAATTTTTTAAATCCAATATGTGGTTTAAAAAGTCAAATAGTATTTATTAAAAGGCTTATAATGAAATAGAAGTCTCCTACAACATTATTTCTCAATTCACCAGTCCCACTTCTCATAAAAAAACAATCTTCAATTCTTTTGGCTGCATCCCTAGGTGTTTACCTCCATCTTTTGAAATAATATGCTCATCTTTCTATTTAAGTTTCATATGTGAACTACTGACTTCTCATCTTGGTAACTAAGGACTGAACTCTCTGCTATATTCTTACCATTTCTTCTTTCCCCATCTCCTTAACTGAATTATATGACAATTTTTAGTTAAATCAGGAATTGGCATTTACATTATTTTGCCTATAGAAATACAATTTTCTTCTGAGACAACAATGACTGCAACCATGTCCCCTTTCTGGCAAATACTTTGTTTTTCCTGGACTTAAAAGTTGCTTAATTTTTTTATCTGCCTCATTTTCTGTCTTTACCTTTCCCCCAGTGCTCTGTATTTCTATCACATGCCTACTAATTATATTTTTATATACTCAGTTGCATCAATTCTACTCTCTCCTGGGGGGCGGGGTCTGTCTCCTGAAGCATCTTTTCTTCATTTTTAGGACTGAATGTCTGAAACACAGTTGTCTTCCTGGGACTTTCCTGTTTGATTATCAAAAGAATTTCTTTTTTAATGTTGGATCTTTGATTATCTGCAGCCTATATCTTCAGATTGCGTATTATTTAAATAGTCTCTCCCTGAGGAGGCATATATGAAAAATAAAATTTGGGGTTCTTCGTAGTTCTGAAGATATCCACATACTTAATTTGCAGCTTAATTTGTATAGAATCTAGATTGGAAAATATTTTCTCTCAAACTTTTGAAGATATTTCTCTATGGTCTACTAGCTTCCAATATTAGAAGTCTGGAAAAAAGAAATGTTAGCCCTTATTTAACATTTTTTATGAGCCAAACTCAATTTTAAATATTTTATATCTACTAGCCCATAAAATGAAGGAGGGATCTTGTTGTCTCTATTTCAGAGAAGGAGAAACTGAGGTAAGAGTGGTCAATAACTTACCCAAAGTCTCATAATTTGTAAGCTGGGTTATAAGCCCAGGTGGTTGGTTTCAGAGTCCATATTCGCTATACTATACGACCTTCAATGTCATTCTCTTTCCCAGAGCTTTCTACATGATCTGTATTGTTTTTCCTTCTTAAAGAATTTATTAAAGTAACATTGCATTATAGAGATTTAAGGAGTATACCATTGTAAATTAATATATGTATCATATTACCTTTCTGGTAGCATTTAGATCTTTCCTTTAGAACGGGTGTTCATGTGTTCTCAAATTTCACAACCATGAGCTATGGTTGTAAGTTCTCATTTATCTTGCCAGATTCTCAGTAGACATCTGGATACATATTTCCCTCAGTTTCAGGAAATTTTCTTTTATTATTATATTATATATTATTATTAAATACTTTTCTCCCCTCCATTTATTCTATTCTATTTGGCAACTCCTATTATTCAGACGTTGTACTTCTCAAATGGATCCTTCTATTTTCTTATCTCTTCTTTCCTATGTTCTAATTCTTGGACATTTTGTTTTACTTTCTGAAATATTTTCCTGTCTTTATCTTCTAGTGTTTTGAAAGAGTTTTCTTTTTTAAAAAATCATATTTCTAATTGCCAAGAGGCCTTTCTGTTCTCCACTTGTTCTCTTTTTATTGAATTCTATTCTTGCTTATCTCTCTGACAGTATTAATTACTGATTAAAAAAGTTATTTGATCCCTTTCACTTTCTCTGTTTTCTCTTTTTCCTTTTGTTTATTCAGTCCATGTCTGGCTTTAATAGCTTTCTTCTTATGTCAGGTTGTCCTTTCATATTTAAGAGCAAGACACTTAAAACTCACTTAAAGTTCTACAAATATGCACAAGAATTGTTGATTGGTAGGAATTCTATAGGATAACCAGGAAGCCAAACTTTTGTGATGGAATCTTAAATATCATTATCACAAGATATTCCCCTGGGGTTGTTAGCCATCCTCCTAACTTTGTATTCCCATTCCTGGTTATAGGTTCTCAGAGAAGGTTCTAGAAGGTTCTAGGTAGAAGGCAAGTACTAGCAGTTGTCTGAGAGTCCCATAGGTTATATGTGCTTTCACTGGATAGGTTTGGTTTTAGTGCTCTGCCTATCCTCTTCCGCAGTACTATTATAAACCTGTGCCTTCTGGGTTGGGCCTTTCCATTCAATCTCTTACACAAACAAACACCTGGGTTTCTGTAGGAGGCTGCTTGGGAAAACACAGCCATCGAGGGATGGGGTGGAGAAGGAGCTCAGTGCCTCTGAATACAGATTCTTAAATCAATGTCTGTGTCAAGCTTTCTGCCTGACTTCTGCCTCCCTAGGCATCTGGCATCTTCCAGTGCAGAGTCCCTGGAGTTTTGAAGAGTCATAATTTATCTTATATTTATATTTTATCGATCTTGGATTGTGACTGTTCTTTTTTGCCAGGATAGTTCCTATCTCTGCTTCCATTCTTCATCTTCTGCCTACTCTTTGTGTTCCCTGGAGCCTCTTTCTGCATGTGAAATAATAGTGTCTGTTTTATTACTGCTTTAGTGTTTTAGTGAGGTTTTTAAAGAGTAAACAGATAAATGTGTATATTCTGCAGGGAATTCCCCATGCTTTTTTTCATCTTCACATTTCTTTAATTGTATCCCCTCAAAACTCATATGTTGAAGCCCCAGGACCTCAAATGTGATCTTATTTCATATTTAGGGTCACAATAGGGTTGTTGCCGATGTAATTAGTTGCAATGAGTCACACTTTGGACAGAGACCTACAAACAGGAAGACTGTCAGAAGTCAAAGGACTACGAGAAGTATAGAGTGACGCCTGGCACACACCTCTCCCTAGTTCCTTCAGAAGAACCCCACCTTGATGACACCTCATCTTGGAGTTCTAACCTCCAGAACAGTGAGACAACACATTTCTGTTACAGAAGCCACCCAGATTGTTGTCTTTTGCTATGGTGGCCCTAGGAAATTAAACTACTTTTAAAATCATATTTTGTTGTATATCTTCTTGTTGGTCACCTCAAATCCTTTATGGACAAAGGTAGAGAAAAAATAAATATCAGATCGAGGCTTTGGTTACATTCAGCAGCAGTGTCCTATGTGGAACTGTGATTTGCTGGAGAGTGAGCAGGAACCATATATTGACTGTCTTGCAGCTTAGCATGTCCCCGGAACTTAGTTTGTGTTCAATCTGTTTATTGATTTATTGATTTATAAGGGAAATATGCAGGCAGGCAGGAAGAGAGAGAAGGAAGAAGCACTTTATTTATTTTATTTAGTTATTCATCCTGGTGGACTGCACCAGCCAAAGGTGTCTGATCAAACAGCTACTCCACCATGGCATGCCCTACTCAATCTATTTTAGTGATTGTTGTTGGTAGTATTGTTATTATAACTATGTCTACCTAGAATTTCAAAATTTCTTTCAACATTTGATTTAGAGAATTGTTATAACATCTCTGATGGGCCCATTTCATGCTTTTCTATGGGAAAGGGAAGTTAAAACAAATATCAATAAAGAGTGTTTCTTTCTCTCCAAGTGGTAATAGGCAGCATTGTTTTCTCATTGGTTTTGTTAAGGGCCTCACCCTCACCCTCACCTTGGCTGTGGTGAGAGGTTTTAAGTAAATCTCAGAAAATGACTGAATATTGCTGTTTTCTCTGGTCAAGCACCCCTCTTTACCAGAATAAGGCCTGATACACTTAGAGAGAGCGGCTCACACTAAAAATTTCTACAGTAAAGATGTCATATACTAGCTGACAACTTTACATATCAGTCATTTCTTAGTGCCTTTTTGAAACCAGCTCAGTGCTTGGGCCCCTTTCTCTGGCAGTTAATATCGGAACCACAATCTCTTCAGGGAAAATCTCTTATGAGCCTTAGTTACAGGTGATGATCCTGTTCCCACTCAGAGGTCTCCCCTCTGCGTGGCAGCCCTTGTCCCTCACTGAGCTGGGCGATAGCTGGGCAGAATTCGGTGGCAGGAGAGGCGCCCACCCCAGTCCTTTCCCGTGCAGCTGGGGGCATTTGCATACAGGCCTGTGCTATTTATGACTCTGCATATTTGCTCAGCAAGAACCATCTCATTTTCTGACTGCAGCTGCCCACACTGGTCTGGCTGCCACTGGCATTTTCCAGCTGGCCACACGATGCCACATCATTTCAGAGCATCTTCCCTGCGCTGTGTGGTTCCTCTGCTGTCCCGGTTTACCACCGTTTCATCTCGGTGGTTCATTTGACTGCTATACAGTGAGTGTCTGCTATGTGCCAACGTGTGCAAGGCCCTCGAAGATTAAGACCAATGAAGTGCAAATTCCTTCCTGAGTAGCTTGCAGGCTACAGAGGAAAACCGGCAGGCGACTTATTGTGTGACTTGGCCACTGGGGCTAATAATCTCTACTTTCCGTTTTCAAATCAGATCCTTTGCAGAAACCCGCCACCCTGCAAGCTTGCTTTTGTCTTTGCATTCGCCATCAAACTTTACAATGTGACTTGTGCCTGGTCATGAAAGGCCCGGCAGCATGGCTTCTAGACTAGAGTAGGGTCCCTCATGGTAAGATCATGAGTCACTTACCTGCCTTTCCTCAGGTTTTTATTTAACTTTTGATGTAGCATGCGACTGCCTTCAATACCTGTTTGTCTCCAGAGATGGTGTCTGCTGTGCCCAGGAGCATTGGTTTCACCCCAGTCTTTCTCAGGTAGAGCCTTGTCGATTCCAGGCTCCTGCGGTCTCACATCTCACGATCCTTTATTTGATAGGTGTCAAGGTTTATCTTGCGATATCTTTGATATCGGTAGTGTTGTTTTTGTTGTGTCGTCATTTGACTTTTCATGTATATTGTGTATGGTCCTTCTCAGTGCAAATAAGCAAACCCTTCTGACTGAATCTGCTGGAGACTGAGATTCCATTTCCCCCCTCTCTTGTTAGTCCAGCTAGCGCAGCAGGCCTGGCTGTGAGCCCTCGGTCCACGGTGGCCCGGCCCTGCTCTTCTGCGCTGTGTGGCTGGAGGCTGCAGCCGTTTCCCAGGAGCCTGGGCTAGCTGGCTTCTGGCGGGGCCGTTTGAAGAAAGGCCCCACGGGGCACGGGGTAGTGGGAGGAAGGGAGATTCCACTGTAGTTCTCCTTGTCCTTCTCTGCACCCATAGATTCTTCCCTGGGGACATCTATGACAGCCTCTCCCTGGCCCCAGTCCCCACTGGACAGGCCCATTGTGGTTTCTTTCCACAGGGTGATCTACCTCCTGGATTCTGGTAACAGCACCGTCTGTTTTTGACCCTTTACCTGTGGGGTAGCAGTGACTTCATGCCCCACCCATCTCTGAGTTGTCTCACCACTTCTAATAGCTACTCAGCTTGCTTGCCTCCCGAGAAACCAAACCGCTTAGAGTGGTTTGTTTTCTGACTGGATCATAGCTAACGTGGTTATCGTTCCCTCCCTCTCTCTCCTCTTCAGTTTTTCCTGGAAGGGGTAGAAACCCCAAGAATCCTGTGCCACAGATGTCTTCCCGAGGCAGATGGCTTCTCTTCGAGTCCTGCATATTTGTTTGTCTCACCCAACATCATCAGCAAAATATAAAGGAAGTAGAGGTTTGTGGGCTGGTCTGGGAACCTGTCATTTCTATCCTGCATATATGGGCATCTATACTTGACTCCACATTCCAACCTGCAAGTGAAATTTTTGGATATAATCTATTTGTAAATGGCCAACTTGCTGGAATAACAGTCACAAGCATGTTTTTTGAGAACAATTGATTAATACAATCAGAGTGTGCTTCCTGGCTGGTTCTGTTTCCTCTGGGATGACACTAAAGGAAGCAATTGTTACAGTACAGATGTAGGCTCTTCAGCACCGCTGTGTGTTGGAGCTGATCTGGAACATGAAAGTCAAAGAAAAGGCATTATTATTTCTTCAAAGTAACCAATCATTTTTGGATATGATCCTTTTTTTTTAATATTATCAAATTGCTAGCGTCATCAATAGCAAATCTGGCTTATGGAACCCCCTCTCTGCTATGCGAGCAGTCATACCTGTGAGGTGGTACCTCCTTCATAACACCGAGTGGTGATGTGCTAGGTTACCTTACTCAAAGAAGGCATGAGAAAGGAGGCAAATCTTACATATGCCATCCTTCTAGTCAGCTAGAAAGAACTAATGTTTTCTTCTCACGGTTGATAATTTTCCATCTCCTGGAAATTTCTATATCAGTCTTTGGAAAGAAGTAAAACAATATAATGAGAGGGAAATGATGACTAGTGATTGCTGACCCTTTCATAGACACTGGGGTGGATTACATTCTGACATATTTGCCATAAATGCGGATATGGAAAGCTGCCCATTCAAAGAGTCACCCACGTGTCTGCCAAAACAAACGTAGTTAGGCACAATTGAAGATGTCTGTCTCTAGCAAGTACAGAAATATTCCCATCTTTCAAAATTGAATTTTACAGATTACAATCAAGCCTTTAGATATATTCTTCCTAGCCCCTGAAAAAGGAATCTCTTCATACACAGTTGTCTTTGCAGTTAGGGTTTGGGACAGCATGACATTACCGTGCTATGCTGACTTAGGTGCGGGGAGCTGGGATAATGCTACCTAAGGGTTTCATGAACAGAATAGAGTGGAAGGTGAGCCAGAAACACACACTCCAAAGCAATTTCATAATGATCACAGCAGGAATGTTTGTGACAATTTTGCACATATAAATTTCAGCCCTAATTTTTAGTGCATCTGCACATGTGGTCCATATGTTTACCCCTAAGCGGGTCTTGCTTCCAGTTGGAAGATGCTCAGAGAGGACATGTGACATTTTCATGTTCACAAACTAAAAGTACCTCTCTCCATTCCTTGCTGTACCCACAAATCTCCATTTACTCCCGTTTCATTTTCTGTTCTGTTGCCATTTCACAGGAATAGGTTGAAAGGTGCCCTTACAGTGATCTTTATGGGTCCCATTGAAGTGAAGAAAGCCAATGTAAAGACAGAGGCCAATTGTTGGAAAAGGTCAAAGCTGTGTTCATCAGCTGACACATGAGCTGGTGAGCATGTACCATATCAATGAAAAAAAAAAAAAAAAAAACCAAAACCACAGGCAACCTCAGACATGTTGCATCTTTACTTCCGTATCCTGGGCAGGTTGGAGACCATTCTTGCTACTTGTAAGAGAGTGTGTATTTGCTTTGGCTAAAAAAGCAGACTTTTTTTTTAACAGGATAAAAATAGGTCAAACAGAAGGCACATGAGCCTTTATTGAAGGAAAGCATGCTGATTGCTGAAATTTGGGTCTTTATTTTTAAAGATTAACTTATCTTAATGGAAATACTACTTTTAGAGGGGTGATGAGGTCAGGGTCAAGTGTAGTTGAACCATCTAAGGACCAGAGGCTGTGAGGTTGCTGGGCTTTGTAGAGGCGTCCTAGACTTACATGGTGACTAGATGGTTAGAGGTGGTCTCTAATTGAGAGGTCCCCCTTGATCATTATGGTGCCCACTGGCCCTTCTTTGGCCAAGCAGACTTAGATGAAGATTTTTGGAAGGACTGGTTGTTCATGTTTTTTTCAATTGATTGTAGATGCCAGTGAAGAGAAGTTTACATGCACTAGTAAATGGGAGCCAAGTTGCAAACAGGATTTAAAATGTTTGTAAAATAAATATTATATGTTTATGTATGCATATGGACTTAGGTTTCTAGACACTATAATTCACAACTGAAAATTACATTCTATTTAGTCCTTCTTTAAGTGACTTTACTTTTCTACCATTAAAAACTGTTTGAATAATAGCATGCATCCTTTATAGAGCAAACACTCCATTTACTCATTATTTAGCAAGAGAGTGTTTCTTATTAATAGTTAGCTACGTCAGACAACTTCACTACCTGAGTTTATGCTCTGATTTTTGCCACTAGGCAGTAGCTGTGTAACTTTATTCAGCTCACTTAACCTTTCTTGACTTGGGTGTTTTGCTCTTTAACATGAAGGATTAAAATAGATCATTACAAACTGTAGGCCTCAGCCTATTAGTAAGTCATGAAATCCATGTAATGAGTTGAGAATAGCATAAAAAAAAGAAAAAAAATGCATTGTATTACATAATTATAATTTCTATATGAATAGACAAAGAAACAGACAAAGCAAAACCAACCCCTGGACACTTGCAATAGAATTGAGGTTACCAATAAGGAATGGGACAGGGGTGGTGGAGCCCACTGGACACTGATGAAGAACACTTGGTGATTTGGTGGAGGGCAGGGTGTGCTGACATATATCTGAGGAGCAGAGAAACTGCACATATGGGGAACTTACACATATGAGTTGATTTTAATTTGTAAAACAAAGCTACTGCAATAAAATACTGAAAAGTTTTTTAAAAATATAGCTTCTCCTAATTTTCGTTTCAGCTAAATCTATGTTTATATACTTATGTGTATATAGGTTTGTAACTGGAACTGTTTTTCTTACTATGAGGTGCAAAGAAGTTTGAAACCACTGAAATAGGTGATCTCTGGGATTATAATTTATGACTCCCTGAAACAGTTGTTCCTAGCATACTAGTGCACAGACCAGTATAGACCACTGAAAGACAGAACACAGCTGAGAAAAAGAGCAGAAATTCAGGTGTGGCTCTAATCTCATCATGATGAATCTTTTCATCCTCCAAAAAGAGGACCCTGCAGGGAGTTCACACTCCATCACTGTTGTCGGCCAAGGCAAGCACGTGGCGCTCCATTTCATCTGGACAGTGTTCCGAGGTATTGTTGCGATCCCAGCAGCAGCTGCCTCCCCCTCGCCTTCTCACACCTGATTCCCTTTCCTCTCCCTCGTGTCTCCCTCCTTCCCCAGAGAGCAGAAAGCAGGCAAGAAGGATCAAGCTTATTTTAGAGCGACCTCAGGCACAAGAGGGAAGCACTGTTGCCTGTCTCCTCTTGCTCTCATTGAAAACCCAGACTACTAAACAGGATTAACTGTCTAGCAAAGGAAAAACTGAAATAGTGGTGAGCTTAATGTACTAGGCAAAGATGTTGATTTATTAGGATGCTCATTCATTAGAATTTAAACCTATATGATGTTATAATGCAATGTTCCTTCAATTGAAAAAAAAAGACCAACTCTAAAAAAGTAAGAAATCACTGAATGGCTGACAATCTGCAAACATGTACTTGAAAATCAAGTGCCTTGTCTTTAACAAATCTTTCTTGTGCAAAATGTTGACCTGGTTCCATTTATTCTGGAAGAAATTTGATCTTTACAAGAAAACTCTCACTACAACTAACAAGATATATCACAATTAAACTAAATAGAAAAAAACAAATGATTGCTGACAAATCCCAATTTGGTTTCATGGTAGGGGGGTGGGCTGAGGATGAGGAAAGATGAGTGTCCTCTCCAGATGCAAGTTTCTCTCTAAATTTTATCAAAATACATAGTTGATAATGTCCCATTTTCCCCTAATTCCCCCAGAGGAAAGGATATGTTTTTCTCATTTACAAAAAGGTGCCATACGGACTAGCAGCAGTCCTGGGTATAAGTTATTAATTGCAAAACTCTGTGATAGGTATATGGAGGGTTTGTTGAAAGAGTTACTGAAGGGTAAAGGAGAAACTCACTGAATGGTGGCTGTTAAGTCAAGAGAAAGTTGGAATTCCAGGCAGAAGAAGCATAACATTGGAACATCTGTTGTTCTACATCATGCAAAAGGCTCTTTTCCACTAGCCAGAGTGTTGATATCATTGCATCCTGCAATCAAAATCCCATCCATGAGTAGAAATAAACCCAAGGATCAGTACCAATTCCAATAGAGCAACTCATATTTAATAAGCAAAATTGAATCCAGAGCCATGTCATCCCTGTTGTATATAGGTTGGTAAATTTAAACTGAGCCACATTTATAATGAATTCATCAGCTTTTGATTTAACAAGAGATTCTTCCATGCTGAGTAACCAAACACTTCACTGTGACATTGACAATTCATGGATAAATAAAATCATGAAAAGTTAATTACTCTGGAAGATTATGAGGTTATAACCCATTCTCCTCCCTTTCCCGCTGTTTTTTTTAAAGACATTTTGTGACTAGTTCAGAACCTTTTAGAAAGTACAATATGATTCTGAGGGTAAAATCAGTACTGATTATGAAGTTTAAAGATTAGAAGCTGGGAGTTTTCTGACTATCGAGTTAGAAACCTGAAATAACTGGAGCTTTATAGCAATGTCTAATGATTTGAAAATGCAAGCTACACCTGATACCATTTGATCAACATTTGTTCATTTTAGGGTGGACATTCTACACTTCTGGTTTATTTTACCTTCAGAGCCATGAGCATATGCTCCTTGTGTTATAAATCGAAAGCCATGTGATTTACATGTCTAATCTCGTCTAACTTTGTTTTCTTCACTACTCCTCTAAAGGAAAGGCAGAATCTCTGTTGAATATTTAGTTTACAGCATTTTCCTTTTTTTTTTTTTTCTAAGGAAAGGTGCAGGCAGGAATGAAGTGAGTAGCAGGGCAGGCAGGAAGAGAGGGGAGGAAGCGTCTTTAATTTTATTTTTATTTAATTGTTCACCGGTTACTTCCCACCGGACCTGAGACTTGAACCCAGGCATACGGGGCTTGCTCCTTGGGAGGTGACTGACCCAATCGCTGCTCCACCACAGTACGCTGCAAATAATCTTTAGGGAAAATCTTTCCATTAGCAGGTCAGTTTTAGCAGACTCAGCAAGCGACAAGCAGCTCTGAGCTGCTGTCAGGAACAAACTTTTATGATTTTCTATTAAGCTAAACAAACATACTGAATAAAGAAAGACTTGTGGGGCAGGATTTTGAGTTGGATTTCAATCTAAACTCCCACTCTTGTTGAGCTGGGGTGCTTGTGTATATGGAGGTTTAGGGTTACTGCCAAATCTGGGCTGCATGCTGCCTACTTAGCTGCTGGTCGCTGGTTCAGTTCCCTGGTGATGCTGAACAGCGACGGCCACTCAGGGCCTTGATGCTTCCAGCTGGCCATGAGCTCAGCAAGGGCCTTCACTGCGTGGGTAAGTCTCCGGTGCTAGAGGACAGAGATGGACATCAGCTGGCCTTCTTCCATTGGTTAATAGTGACATCTCTGATGTGACACATACCAAACTTTAAAGTTTTCCTTATTTCTTTTGAAGAAAGCTAAAAATGGTCTCTTAAAAAATTGAGAAAGAATACTCTAGGAAGCACTATGTCTCAGGCCAACTATTGGCTTAAGTGTATCCAATTTTCTTGTTTCTCTTTTTCTCCCTTCATTTTTGATCCTATACTGAGTTTTACCTCGTTTATAAACTTGACGAATGGCATTTGAGCTTCTGACTTGACATCAGGATCAGATTGTTCTGGAGAAAAAAAATCTATAGTAGGACATACAGTAAGCCTTTAGGTTTCCATCCATATCCACCCATGTTATTTTAAAATGCATGAGAATATGCCACTATATGTACATTAAGTATGTTTAATATGTACAATATAGTCTGATATCTAAAGATCTATTGTAGTTTAAATTCTGTACACATTCAACTTGTAACCAAACAATAGTCCCTTATAAAGTCTTTAATGTCTTATTTAGTGCCTTAAACAGTAATGTACTTGAATTTCAGTACTAGTCTATCTCTGAGCATCATGGTAATACAATGTCAGAGTAGATTGACAATAAATTGCTATTTTTGTATGTCAAAAAAGAGTCAAATATTGGCAAGTTGATGTGGTTCAACCAGGTTCAATAGCCACTCACTCCACAAATACTCAAGTACCTATGGTGTGCATCAGGTCAACTGCCACGGGAGATTAAAAATGAGAATGAGAGACTCGTTCTTGGAGTTTCTAATCTATATACCACGTGTGGAGTACCAGGAAGAAACTGATTCATCCTTCAGGAGGGAAAAAGCAGTACCCTGGTTTGGAGGCTCAGAACAAGATTTCACATGTCATTTCTGAAATCTTTGCAGTGTCTAAAAGTCCACAGACTCCCATGACAAAGCCCAAGAACCTCTGGCTCTCTAATGCTTCTTGAGTCAAGTTCAGGTCCCTTAGCCTGAAACGCAAAGTATCTATTTAAATTATTCTGTCTCCATTATGTTTGTACCTCTGCTTTTCCTTCTGTTTCTGCTATTCCTTCCTCCTGAAATGTTCTTTCCTGTCACTTGAAAGGCATTTGAGTATAGTGGTTAAAGGTGCAATTCTGGGTTCGACTCCAACTCAAGGCTTCCCACATATAACTGTAACTGTTGCATGAAACTTTAAATGTTATAGCTTATAAGTATCTATGTTTTATCTCCTCTATTAACCCATGAACTTTTGAAAGTAGGAGTCACAGTACTTCAATGCAACTGAGCTGCAGCAGGCTTCACAGGTGAAGAGCATAGAGTGACAAATTGACGTCATTGCAGGTTCAGACACCAGATGCACTACAATACGTCCTCAGACCACCTCCACTTCTGACAAACTGGCTACAAAGTCAGGTGTTCCCACAATGCCCTCACATTTGATAATATTCTAGGAGGATTCACAGAGCTCAGCAAAGTGCTATACTAAGGATTACCGTTTTATTATAAAGGATGCACATCAGACCGGTCAAATGAAGAGAAACATAGGGCAAGGGAGGTTCAGGGTCTTCTCAGTGTGGATGCAGGATATATACATCAGCCTCTGGGTGCACTGCCGTGTTCACTAACCAAGAAGCTCACGCAAACTCTGAGTGTCCATCAATTAGATTGGGGTTCTATTATTCACGTGTGATTGAATTATTGGTCACTTATTGAACTCAATCTCCTGTCCCTCTTCTATATCTGAAGACTGATATCACCTGGGTCAAAGCCTCAACCCTTTATTCACAGGGTTGGTCAGCCTGAGTCAGCATAGGCTAGTGTGGTCCAGGGACCTCTCATAAACAGCAAAGGCACTCCTATCACTTGGAAAACGCGAAGGGTTTAGAAACCTCCTCCAAGGACCCAGATACAATCTAATTTATCTGTGAAGCCCCTAGTACACTGTTGTAGACATAATACACTCATATTTATTGAAAAAAGGGGGCAAAGGTGGACTTTATGAAACTAACGTTATGTACAATGGATTATAGAGACTAGTTAAGACTATTGTTACAGACTCGATGTTACTTCATTGACTCTCAATATTCTGTTAATGTGAGACTGAAGGAATATAAACTTTAAAAAAAGTTAAGTCCCTGGTATGCCCTGGTGACCTAGCACATAAGACCACTGGACGTAGTCCACATACATTCCAAGGGCCCAGATTCTAGACCCAGAGCTGGGGGACAGCAGTAAAGATGAACAATTAAATGCTTCTTCCTCCTCTCTCTTCCTACCTGCCTGCCTACTTATTTTCATTCCTGCTTCACCTTTCCTGTAAAAAAAAAAAAAAAGTTAAATACTCGTTTTGCTTCTTACCTCCCCCTGTCACCAATGATAAAGCTACAGTCACTTTCCATATGTTGAATGTATTCAAGAAAATCTTCCACCACAGGTTAAAGGTAGCTTTATTTGTGAGAACTTTGACCTCTCATTTACTTAACTGATTAAACAGCTGCAAGGAAGGTTTATACTCAGTATGACCATCAGTAATACTGTCTCAGGGCCTTGAGATGGCTTATCATGGTGATCCATTGACAATAGTTACACCCCATGGGGAGGTACAAATGAAACAAGACTATTCATGAACTAATGATGGCAACAGCTGATGAACTTCATTAGATTTTTCTATCACTAACAGTGTAATATCTATTTTATAGAATATAATTACATTAAATTATTTTTTCTTTTTTTGGGGGGAGGAATTTTTTTTTATAAATAAGATAAATAGAAACATTTGTTTTCAAAACTATGGACTTGAAGCAAAGTAGTATGTGACCACTTGGGAACATTTCCATCTTAAGTAGTGAGTCTTAAAACCCAGTACTCCACCCAGCTGATGTATCCATATCACCCAACATCTAAAACTGGATTTAAGAGTAAACATTTGGGTGCCAGGTGTGGCTGCTATCCCAAAGGCTGCCCTCACCCATCTCCTCTCTGCAATCAGAACTAAATTGATTTGGTAAAACCTATGCTAGTCAATCATCTCATCGGAAATATTGACATTGAAGGTACTCCTGATTCTGACAATTGCTTCCAAATGTTTCATTTAGAGTCAAGGAAATTGAAAACCAAATCAACAAAGCTGGTAATTCTTTGGAAATTATGGGATCAAAGATGGAAGTCAAAGTCAACCTGAATGCCGGGATTGTTGCTGGTTCTTCTGGATTAAGGCTAAATGGACAAATCTTATGAAGTGACAGGAGAACATGGAATGCGGTTCTTCAGAACTGAAATCAAAACTTGTAATGATTTGGAGCAGTAATAACACATCCACCTGAACTAGGCTGGATATTTATGTATCTCGGCCCCCACTGTAGAAAATGTTCCCCAAATGGCTGGCTTTGGGGGCACACAAGGCAAGCTGCAAGAGGCTTTCATAGGTACTGCTCTTGTTGATATAAACTCCCCTGAGGGAGGTATGGAGCCTAGAGAATATGAAGTTCATTTGGAGCATAAGCTAAAAACACCTGTTGAACAAGCCCAGTTGAAGGTGGCTGTTCCTAAGTGTGGTTGACTAGTAAGGGTGCAAATGGTAAATCGGCAATAAAAAGTTTGCTACTATGAGTCTGAAAGGAATCTAAGTGATTAGCATTGACTACAGGAAGTAAAGCATTCTGATCCGAATGCAGACGCCCCTAAACAATATTATTTTTTAAAAAATAATTTTCATCTTACATTTGTACATACAAAAAAAATCACACAAGCAAATTATGATATATAAAAACATGAATACTTATGAATCTGCCATCCAAGAACTAGAACGTAGCCTCCTTATCCTTAGCACCCGCCTTCCTCCAAGGCCCCACTAGTATCCACTACCTTGAATTTTGTTTACCATTTCCTTGCTTTTTACCACTTACAAATCCCTAAAAAAATACACATTGTTTCATTCTGCTTGTATTTAAGCTTTCATAAAAATGACATCATAATAAATGTAGTTTCCTGGGGCTAACTTTTAATTTTCACTTAACATTGTTTCTAAGCTTCATGGTTTAGAAACATCACCATGGCTTGAGCTGCGGTTCATTCATTTTTTCATGGCTGCGTAATAACCCATTGTGTGACTAGATCACAATTTATCCATTCTACCATTGGTGATATGTGAACTATTTTCAGGATTGTGATGTTATGAGCAAGGCTGCACTGATCACACTCACACATGTCTCGGGTCATACATGACAAGAGTTTCTCTGGGTGAACACGGGGTATGTGAATATTCAATCTTACATGACAATACAAGGTGATACTGAAGTGTTTTCCGAAGTAGTTATACCAGTTTATACTCTCAGCAGCGTTGTGTAAGTGTCCCCATTCATTTTCATCATCTCCAAGTGTTTCTGTTGTCAGACTTCTGAATTTTTACCAGCTTAGTGAGTATAAAATAACTCATTGAATCTTAAATTGCATTTCCTTGTGACTAACGAGGGAGGGCTAACATCCTTAGCTATGCTGATTTTGTCTTTCATCATCTGTGAAATGTTTACTTAAGGCTCCTCTGTTTCCCGATATAAGTCTGTCTTTTATTCTTACTGATCTTGTTGGTGTTCTTTATACACTGCAGTGTTCTTGACCATATATCAATTCGCAGTTATTTAAAATTTTTAAACATGGCACTTAGAACTGGAAGGATCTCACAAAATATATAGTTCATCTCCTCCATATTACTGATGAGGAAAAACAAAATGCAGAGAAGAACAACTTGCCTGTATCTATTTGTGTTAAAAGTCTAGGGCTGAAATAAGTACCTGAACCTTATGGTCCCAAATTGTTATTTTTTTCTACTATACCATGATGACTTTCTTTATTGGTTTATCTTCTTTTTATTTAAAAAAATTTTAAAGTGCCCTAGTAACATGAGTTTATGGTAGAAAAAGAAAAAAAAAATTATGTTGTTAGAAAATTTTACAAATTACATTTTAAGGAAATACACAAAATGAAAAAAGTAAAAATCAGCTTTATTCTCATATTCCAGATGCAACTACTATTTACATTCTTTTTTCCTTTCCAGGTAAGAGCTATAATAATAATTATTATAGAGTGCTTACCTGGTGCTTTTCCTCACCCTTCAAGCTGACTGATTCTTTTGATCCTCTCCATGACTTTATGATTCAGGTAATCACCATTATGTTGAATGTGGCAGGCAGAGTAATAGCCTCCCAAAGATGTCCATGTCCTAATCTAGGAACCGTGAGTATGTTATGTAGCAAAGAGAATTCAAGTAGCAGATGGAATTATGGTTGCTAATGAGCTGATCTTAAAACAGAGTAGCTTGGACTACCTGCTGGGCCTAATGAAAGGGGTCTTAATTTAAAAAAGGGAGGTAGAAGAATCATTGTGGGAGTAATATAACCTGAGAAAGTTTCAAGCAGTCACTGCTGGCTTTGAAGCTGAAGGAGGGGGACCAAGAGCGAAAGACTGCAGTCAGTCTCTAGAAGCTGGGAAAGGCAAGGCAAACGCACCAGGGAACTTCCAGAAAGGAATGCAACTCTGCTGACACCTTGATTTTAGCCCACCATGGTAGACAGAACAACAGCTGCAAAAATGTCCAATCCTTAGCTTTGGAACCTATGAATGTGTGACATAACAACAGAAACTTTACAGATGTGAAAAAGAATTTCCAGATGGGGAGGTTATTCTAGATTATCCAGGTGTGTCCCATGTAATCCCAAGGAGTCTTTTAAAAAGGAGGCAGAGGGGTGAGAGCGATGCGCTGACAAAAGTAGAAGTTGCTGTGTGGTGCTTTAAAGACAGAAGGGGCTGTAGCCAAGGAATGCAGGAGTCCTTTAAAAAAGGTAAGCAAACAGTTTCTCCCCGTGAGCCTCTGTTGGGAGTGTGACCCTCCCAATATTTTAATTTTTATCCAGTGAAACCCATTTTGAACATCTTATTTCCAGAACTCAAAGATAATACAGTTGTATTGTTTTAAACCACTAAAATTGTGTTAATTTGTTATAGCAACAGCAGGACACAAACACACCTCTAGGAGCTGAGCAGTCACATGCTAGTTAATAATAGAGAGGGAACTGAACTCAAGTCATCTGACTTGCATCCATTTCCATTACCACTATGAGATATACACAGATATGTTTAAATAGTACACACACTTCAGCAAATGCAAAACTTTCTCCTCACTGTAATACCCAGTTAGCACCACCATATTAAATAGTTGTGTTCCACTGAATAAACATACCATTACTATATTTTATTTGATTCCCTATTATAAGATACTTGGATTGTTTCTAATGTTTCAATATTTTAAAATTGGCAGTGATAAACATCTCTCTAGTGAGACTGATAATTTATTTAGGCAAAACTCTTAGAAATGATAGCTCAAAAGAAGTGCATTTTTAAACAATGGATAAATTACCCTCCATGAGATTGCACTGGAATGTAATTTAAAAGCAAATAAAACACAAGGAGAGCAATAACATAGCTACTTTGTTTCTGCAACACTTAAAATTTTACTTTTCTTAGTCATGATAAACATTTGGCTTAAGACTTAACGGTATCTTTGTTTTTGAAGGTTTTAACTATCATTTCTTCTGAAGAATCATAGGCGTTAGGGCTCGTGAGTATTCAGAGGTAATTTAGTCTAACTCTTTAACTTGCAGGTAAAAACTTCCCACGGTCCAGAGAAGTGAACAGACCAGGAAAGGCTCTTTCAGCAGGATCCACTGACCTGACTCGCAAGTCCAGAATATTTCCACATCTGCTGCACATGTCATGAGAATAACCTCCCTAGTTGGTATCATTGTTGATTTTTCTTCAAATCATGTCAGGAATCTCTTGTCCTCAGTCAGAAAAATTAGAGGCTATAGATTAACAAGCATTCTCATTTCCAATATTAAAAGATAAACACTTGTCCTTTCCTGTAGATGAGCCTCTTTTTATGCTCTCATTATGGAATCTGGTGGGGGTGATAACAGACAATGTTCCCTTCTCTCCAATATTTTATGTTCTTAGATAATCGGAGATTTTCCATCATCACTTTTTTTGCCTAAGAATGTATGATTTTCTACCTTGGTTCAATTATTACCCAACAGCACACAGGTTATTTTGTCCTGAATTTGATGTACACAACAGGATGCAAGCTCCTTCTCTCTCTGAAGCAAACAATGAAATAGGGAAACACGCTGCCATTTTCTGACTGACCTCAATCGCGGAGGGTGGACCCCACACGTTACATCAGCAGGCCAGCTCCATTACACTGCCCTGTGCTGTGCTCGAGCTACTGAAATATTGATTTTTACAGAGACGGCGCACATACACTGAAAAATCAATATTCCAGTGCACAAAACAGAACAGGAGGCAGAGCCGGGACCCACTCGGAGGCCCAGCAAGCACTGCGGACAGGCCTTGGCCGAGGAGGGGGTGGGGGGCTGGAAGAGACAATACCCGGGGAGAGGCCCCTGAAAACCCAGGAAGGGTCAGATAACCAACCAAGTGTGGAGAGGAAAGAGAAAGAGTGGAAAGAAAGATCCTTGAGGATAAAAGAGTTGGAAGGAGCAATGATTTATCTTTCCATAGGGGGAAATGGGGAGAAAGTAAATTAAGAAGAGAGGATGGGAAGAATTTAAGGTAAGACTCTTCCCATGAAAATTTCTTTTGTTTCGCTGTATCATTTGGCTAGACTTATGATGGAAAAATGATAAAGATGATACAGATATTTTTATTACACTAAAGAAAAAAATAAGGGGACCTATTCTGAGAAATACTTAATATTTAAAAAAATGCAGTTCCTTTTTCTTGGTGTCTAGAAGCTGGCAGATTTAACAATAACCATAGAAGAGTCAGCATCTAAAGGGCCCTACCTTTGCAATGCTGTTACTTTCTTTACCTTGGGGAAGGGGTGGGGGGTTGGGGGAGAGATATCCTGGTCATGTGGCCATTCATCGATTCCCTTTCTTTCTAGAAAAGCACCTCCTTGGCTTGCTCAGGGGAACTTCGTTAAGAACGGATTCCTTTACGTGCCATGTTACTTCGCAAGCATTTGGAACTGCCCTGTCGCACCTCCATCCCGACGTGAGAACTTGTTCAAGGTTTCCACTCTCGGTAGCCCATAGCTCAGCAGAGGTTGGGGTGGAGACGACTGGCCTTTGAGTTGGTCCTTGTACTTTTTTTGTTTAATTAGAACTGATATTTTTACTTTTTTACTTCTAACTTTTTTTTTTTTTTTTAAGACAGGAGGTTGGTAAAGGGAATAATTTTAACCCCGATGAATCTTTCAATTTTTGCCTCGTCTTAGAATTTTTACCGGGAATCTCGCTATTCTTTCAACTCCCTGCCAAAGGAGGAAGCTGTGTTCCCCAGGTTTCCATTTCGCTTTCTACTGTGCAGGCAGCGTCGCCGTCTTCTCTGTGCCAACCCAGGACAGACCTGAGGCCCGACCTGTGCTCGGCTCGCCTCGGTTCCGGTCTGGTGCAAGGGGCTCTGGAGGAAGCGAGCATTCGGGCACCTTGCAAAAGGCGGTTCCTTAGGCCCAATGGGGCTGGCCAGGCACAAGGTCCTGGAGACTGTCACCAGAGGCAGAAGGGACAGGCAGAAGCGGGTGGGCAGGGGGCGGGGCGGGACGTCGAGCCAGGTGGCCACCTGGACCGCCCCGCCCCTCCTAGCGCGCCCTGGGTCCGACTGGCGAGCTGCGCCCCCGCCCCGTGCGCCCCCGCCCCGTGCGCCCCCGCCCCGTGCGCCCCCGCCCCGTGCGCCCCCGCCCACTCCTGCCCCATCCCCGCCCCCATCCCCCACGACCCGTTTATTTGCATAAGGAGGCGGCTCCAGGGCCCGCCCGGGGCGCACGTGACCCCGGGGGAGGCGGAGGAACCTGCTGACTTGACACGAGCCGCTTTGCAGCTCCCCTTGGCGCGGAATAGCGAGAGCAGCCGTGACCTCCGACCCCGCCCGCCGTCAGCCAATAAGAGCGCAGGTCGTCTCCAAACCCAAAATTTCCACGTCGGCAAAAGTCAAGATGGAAGGGAGCGGAGCGGAGTGCGAGGGGGTAGCCTGCCCGGGAATGCCTGGTGGCCGGCGCTGGAGGGGCAGGCTGGGGAGCCAGCAGCGGGCGCAGAAGGGGCCACGCGGGACGGCGCCCGGTCCGGGGAACCTGGAGTGCGACCACCCGACCCCAGCCTCTGAGCGCCTCACACTTCGCCAGACGCCTGTGCACACCGGCCCGGGGAATTCAGCCCATTGAACCTCAGGCCCTGGCTTTGGGGGGGTCTCGGGGAGGGGATGGTAATGGGAGGTTGGGGGCAAGGTGGGGAAAATACTTTTCAGACCTGTTGCACGGGTGCAACAGCTGTTCAGGTGCGTTCTGTAAGAGGAGGGGGCTGTCGGGGTGGAGGGGTGCATATACTGCAGGGGGTGCAGGGTGGGGGCTGAGAACAGAGGGGCTGTCTGAGGGTCTGTGCAAGGGGGAAGGTTGTGTGCAGAAGGGGTCCTCGGGAAGTCCTCCGCCTAGTGGGATAGGGAGAATCCCAAAAGGTGGGTGGAGTGGAGAGGACTGCATAGACGCAAGTTTGGGGGCTGACCGATCTGCGGCTTTTGAAAGACCGGAACAGTGTGGGAATGGCTGGGTGAGGGGGAGACGCTGTGGAGGTCACGCAACTCCTTGCTTTTCTCGGCCGTCCCATCTGCGGGCATTTCCCCGGCCTGTCTTCCCTCCCCTAGAACTCTGGTAGCTCCGAGAATTCGTCCTCAGGCCACCCTCTCCCCCATTAACTTTCCAGATGAGAAGGTAAAAAGTTGCTAAAAGTTAGATGGAGTGAATTAGTTGCTTGGAAAAGTTGAAATAACAAGACGGAGGAGGAGGAGGTTGTGGCGTTCGACCCGGAATGGGTTCTAATCTGGGAGGGGGGTGGGGCGGGAGAGGGTGTGTGGTTCCTGCAGCCCATTTGCTGTGACCTTGCGATCAGAATTTGTCAAACCTGGCTGTTAAGACACCACTTCTGTTGGGCATTTGCTCTTACTGACTGCGGCAGTAACTTTCCATAATTAATGACCCGTTCCATTATCGGTCGCATCCTGAGCTAAATTGCTTTTTTAACGAGTTATTATTCTTTGCCTTCAGCTGTGGGTAGGGGAGGCACACCTGCAGGAAGAAACTTGTGGAAGAAGACAGCCTGTTAGGTCTTTTGAGGCAAAGTTCTGAGACACTCCGACTCTGAATATGATAGAAGTCAGTGCACTACAGAACTTTGTCTCTAGAGACTGTGGTCGCCGCCGCCACCGCTGCCACTGCCACCACCTCAAGGGCTTCGGACACCGGTGTGGATAGCTCAGCCCAGGTGGCCACGTCGCTGCATTTTTTCCTTGGGGGATGGGCAAGACCAGAGGAACTCTTAAGTACAGTTAGGGACTTGGCCAACCCCCTTTCAAGCAATTCATATAAATGGGCACAAAATCCTCCCAAATCTTATTTCTGCAGAGTATTTTGGTTAAAAAAATTTAAGTTTTGGGCTTTTTCAAGGTTATTTAAAAAGGTACTCAAACCAGCTTTGCTTATTGAGCGAGGAGAGGCAAGCTACAGGCTTATTAATGGGAGTGTTGGCATTCAGGGCCTTACAGGAATTCAAATTTTCTAGAAGAAGGAAATGTACAGAGGCCATAGATAATGGTACTTAAGTGACCTACTAGATAAATGAGATCCTGCAAGGATGGAGTTTGGCGATCTATTCTGTTTCTGATTTAGGTCTAATTCACTTTTTTTTTTTTTTTTAAGAGGTTTTATTAATGGAAAGGAAATAGTTTTTCCAAGAAAACATTTTGAAAGACACTCGGGGATGGTTGTCAATATTTACACTCTTGGATCGTAGAGATGTTTTGCAGGGAGACATTGCTCTTTTTATCCCTAACAAACTGGGTTTTGGTTGAGTTCTTATCAATAACCTGCTCTGTGCAGTGAGCTGGTGTCACTGCTACCGAGTTCTAGTCCTGTTCTATCTGCGTTACTCTATTTTGGTTTTAAGAGCTTGGGGACAGTACTGATTGATCTAGGGAATTATAAAAATGCATTAGTAAAGGCGTTTATTTACAGATACACACGGAGTTCTGTGGGGGGCCAGAGTAGTGAGCAAAAAGGAAATGATCCCTGAGGCATGTTGCTGGGGTCCAGTGAGAGGACTCACTCTTGACGTGTGGGATGCGTCAGAAGCCTTGGGGTTGCCTGTTTGTGTCTCTGGGAGGTCCTTGACGGAAAAATCCACCGTCTTTTTACATGGGTAAATTTCATCTTATCAGTGAGAGGTATGATGATGAAGGAACAATGTTGAGGAAAAGTATTCCGTTGCTTGATGTTAGAACTTAATGAACTTAGTTGGTTTTCACATGTCCTGATCTTAAGGCAGCCTAATTGCTGTGTGGCTGTTGTCATCCCTCTGTCAGTGATTGTTGTGCTTTAATTCCTCATCCTTTACTCAAAGAATGCCTGGATGATGCATGTGCAGTAAAATAAAGTGATGCAAACTCATACATGCCCGCATTTGTGGTGTCGTATATGCTTACTTGTAAAGAGAATGCTTTACCCTGAGTTTTGTGTCTAAATGTGTCCACAGGATCTTTGGAAAACACCAGATTTCCAATAAAACTTAAGTCAACTTTGCAAGAGAATACATGTGGTTTGAGGGTATGCAAGGAAGTGTTTGGGAGCAGTCATCCAGACAGCCATGATAGGCTCTTCACATCAATGACGTGTAAGGTTTGGAACCCTTGACATGATCGTGTCTGGTTTAACTTTATAACTAAGTGATTTACTTCAGTCTTTTGCTGTGTCTCCTGCCTGTGACTATTGGCGAGTTAAAGGACTAACCAGACAGGAGGGCTATGGTTTACTCTGGTGACAAGGATAATGGAGTGGGAACTAGGAAAATGAGTGATCTGGGAGTGCTTACTAAATAAATCTGACGTCTCAGACCTTGGTTGTTCAGCAACCTGTGTATTGTCACCTCCTTAGTATCAGCTTATACTAGATGCTAAGCAGTGAGCGTAACAGGCCAAAATCCCAGTCCTTTTGGAGATAGTTCATGTGCCAGAGGCAAAAAAAATAGAAACTAACTGGAAGGGTGGAGAGCATGTCAGGGAAAGGGGACTAGAGTGCAGGGGGAGAGGGTGCTGTTAGCTTCCGGGTCACCAGGCTGAAGGACATCATCGCCCACAATCTACTTTCCTGGCCCAGACCCTCCTGTCGATTTTCAAGTGAATAAACCAAACAAGTGTGATGAAAACTATCACTAAACACTGATAACCTTTCCATTTTTATTTTTTTGGAAGAATAGTTTTATTACCAAGCACAAAGGTTGGAAATGTGGGTGCTGGAAACTTGAGATGCTAAGGGATCATGTCACTGGACAGGGATTCCTCACCTATTTGTAATACTTAGCTCATCTTCTAGCAGCAAAATTCCAGGGACGCTTTTATTTCTAAGAGCATTTATTCTAAGGAAAGTGCTCTCAGCTGTTCTTTAGTAGTGGGAGCTGGTGGGGATATTTCTTGGGGTCCCCATGAGCCAGAGGAATGCTGCCGTCTAGTCCTTGTATGATTTCAGGGACCTCTTTATTTTTGCTGAACTTCTCTGGTTATTAGACTTAAGTGGTTCGTTCTTATGTGGGCAGTGCATCCAGGGAGGTTTCAAAGTATCCGCAACAGACACAGAGGAAACCTTACAAATACAAAACTGGGGGCAAGGAAAAAAAGGCAGGATTCATTGTTCACGCTGACATGTGACGTGTCAGGAATAAAGATCTGTGTTACTTTGGTAGCCGTGAAGGTGCCACGTGGGAGGAAGAAGATGACACTTCTGCAGACCCCTGGCATTATTAGACACAGGTTTCCTGATTCTGACCTGTGAATTCATTAAACAGTTGCTAAGAAAGCTAACAGTGGTTTCACCACAGCCGAAACCCACTCCTGAAAAGATGCTTCTGCTTTGCTCCTCAGATATACCTGTCTTCGCCATTGAATAGGAAGAACACAGAAGGCAGTAGTTAAAGGTAGTACTTAATTTGTGCTCGGCTCAGTTATAAGTATTTGCATATGTTAAATCCTTTACTCTGAGGTCAGTACTGTTGGTAGCATTCCCATCTTACAGGTAAGGAAACTGAGTCATAAAGAGATGAAATAACTTGCCCAAGACACAGCTAGTCAGGACGATGCAAGGTACAGACCCAGGCAGTCAAATCAGAATCTGTGATCTTAGCAGCTATCCTTACAGGGTATCAGTTGTCTAATCAGTTGCAGCATAGTACACAGCCTGGGAGGCTAGGTTGAAAGTTAAAAGCACCAAACATAATTGGGGCTTAGCACAATGCAAGTCATCTATCTTTAGCATGTGAAGTTGTTTTCCAGGCCCCTGTGGTAGCATTACTTTGGGGATTATTTTACTATTTTGAGTCTACGGGTTACTTTTGCCACTGGGCAGAATTGAATGCTGACAAAAAGAGCAGTTTCTTCAATAAGCATCCTGGTTGCTACCGTACAAGGAAAATGATAGGAAAGAACAAAATTGCGTTCATGAAGTTATTCAACAACCTTTGAGTTCCTATCATGTGTCAACCCATGGGTATAAACAGGTTCTGCGTAGTGTGAATTACACAGAGTGCTGGGAACTACCACTGATTCAACTTAAAATATCCAGGAAGGCTTCCCAGAGGTGGTGATATATGAGCTGAATGCTGAAGGATGAGTAAGAAGTAACAATGAAAGGATGTTCTAGTTGAAGAGAGCAGCAAATATAACAGAGATGTGTGACGGTGTACATTTAGGAATCAGCAAGTCCTTATGGTTGGCAGACATAAATGTCACGTGTAAGTGAGCAAGAGGAATTGAGACTAAGGAGACTGGCAGGGGTAGATCATGAAGGGCCCGTGCGGTATGTTTTAACAATTTGAACTTATCTTGAAAGCCAGGGGAAGCCACTAAAGGATCTTAGAGCAGGAACAGAGATCAGCTCTGCTTTTTTAGAAAATGTGTTCTGGCAGCCAAGGGAAGGGTGAGTTGTTGAGAAATGGACTAGCTAGTTCTGAAACTATGCAGAGGAGACAGGATGAGGGTCAGTGGAATGCACGGGAGGGGTGTGGATGGACTTAGGACCAGAGCAGGAGGACTAGCTAAGCCAGGGCATCATGGAAGAACTCTGAAGGCAGCCTGCTCCCGCAGCCCCTACATACATTGTGTTGGAGGTACTCACCCAGGGAACAAAATTGGCACTAAACTGCATTGTGTATGATATTTCGAAATATTAAACTTATTTGGCTGTAATCCCAGGTTAATTCTGGAAGTATAATACTGAAGACAGCTCTTTAACCCTTTATGGCAGCCTGGAGATTTTACTCTAAATTTTCACTTTAAGTCTGAGAAATCAACAGTTGTATGCACTGTAACTTAAGTACCATCAAGAAAGAGTAAATGCTAATAATTAAGTTATAATATGGTGCCAATATGTCACTTAGATTTTCAAAAAATTTTAAAGATTGCTTTTAGATTTATTAAAGATTTTTAAAAACCAGCCAGAATCACAGCAGGAAACAAAGTAAACCCTCAAAATGGAGGTGGGGAGGGGGGTGGCTGGAAGAGGGTGTGAGGTAAAGTATACAGATCTCCTCAACTTACAGTGGGATCACGTCCTGATAAACCCCGTGTAAATGGGGAAAATATATATATATACATAAATGTGAGAGGAAAGAGAATATGAATCTACTGAAATTTTTATTCAGTATGCATTGTGTTCACACCATCATAAGTCAAATCGCTGCATGTGGAGTTGTCATTAAGTTGGGAAGCTCTGAATTTACAGAGGGCAGCAGGGTTGAGAGAAACCAACAGGGAACAGCAGTGTTCTGGGGCTGCAGCAATGGGAAGTCCGGCCATTCCCAGGCCACCAGGGGAAGGGAGAGAATAGCTCTCCGAGGGAGCCAAGGCAGGAGCCGTGGCTTTCGGTGGAGGATTCTGGTCACTGCCAACCTCCCTGGCAGACAGGGAACCAGGGAAGCAAATTCCCTGACCTCTCTCTCTTCTGGCTCTCCACTCTCCTGCTATGGCTGTCCATTGGCTGACCCCAGTAAGAAGCCAAATGCAATGGGTTTGGCCAATGCAGTCCGTAGAGGCCAGCCTCCAGGGGGCGCTGGCAGGGTGGACAGTGCATCTGCGGGTCAAATAGAAATTGGCCGGAACAGTGATGGTTTTTGTCTTGTGTCGTTCCAGTGCATACATCATGAGAAAAGCCTTTAGAGAAAGACTGAAGTATTCCTAGAACTTCGTATGCAGAACCCAATGTCTTTATTTCCCACACAGTCTCATCCTCTACCCTCAAGAGCACATGTCAAATTGCAGTGTCCTAGAAGGGTGCTCCACTGCGTTCAAGTCATTGACACACTTCCTGCAAGGCTTATGCTGGCGTTTCAAAAAAAAAAAAAAAAAGTTGTGAAAAAAAATCTATATAACATAAAACTTGCCATTTAACTATTTTAAAGGTGGTATTCAATGCATTCATGCTTGTACAGTCACCACCGCCATTTCCAGAACTTTTTCATCACCCCAAACTGAAGCTCTGTACCCTTCAACTCCCCATGGTGCTGGGGCTTTCTTGACCTTACCAGAAGGGACCAGTCAAAATTTTCACATTGAATTTTTGCACCGGTAGAAAATGTCAATGATATCATGCCTTAGAAAATTATACCTTGCACCCTAATTTCAGCCAAGTTAAAAAGTGGGAAAACTATGAGCAGAATTAAATATTATGATTCCCTCCACAGCAGCACTCACAGCCAATGCTTTATGAATGGGTTTCAGGTCGGTCAAAGTATTCATCTTGCTTGGCCTCAGGCAGGAGTTAGAACAACTGGAACATTTAAAGTAGAAACCCTTGATTTTGAGTGGCATTATTCATTTATCCTAATATGCTCTCAAATATTTTCATATTTCTATATATAATATGTTATGAAGAGGGTTAGGAAGCACAGCTATAGAAGATTTCCCTTTTTGTTCTGGCCAGATTTCTGGTTTTATATTAATACACTTTCATCTGATGCATCAGAAGACAGGGATACTGAGGGAAGAGCTGTTCAAATATGCTTTAACTAAGGGGGCAGGAGCACTTCCATCCCAGAGGACAGAAAAGCATGCAAGCCACTGCAATCCTTACTGCGGTCATGCCACAAAAAGGTTAAATGAGGCTTAGTGAGTTAAACCTGTGCATGCTCCTTCAACCAGCGGTCCCCTTTGTGTTTGCTTAGGATAGTTTTAGTTCTGAGTACATAATGTGAACCCAAATTCAACCGACCTAAAGGAAAAATAGTTTACAAGAGGCTAAGCAGGAGGGAGTCCCCAGGGCTGGTTCATTCAGTAGCTCAACAGTGTATTAAGGGTTGGGTTCTTTACATCTTTCCCTGATGCCACTATTGGCTTCTTTGCCTCATTCTCAGACTAGCTCTGCTCATGGTCTTGTGAAAGTTACCCAACTCTGGGTGTGATAGAAATTGTCTTGGAGCCCCTTGTTTCCTTAAGGCCCCTAACCACTTTCTGCTATGTCCCTTTGGGGAGAGTTGAGTTGGATATCCAGCCATTAACCAATGACTACCAATGGGAATGGGACCATGTGACTGGCCTCAAGCAAACAGGCCTGAATTCTACTCGGAGTTGAGGTGGACCTTGAGCCAAATCAATTCTGTTAGCAAAGAAGTGGTGGTAGGGATGTCTTCTGTGTTGGCAAATGAAAGTGCCCGCTGAACCAGTTTTAGGGCGCATTCTCACAAGGCTGCAACTCCATGGTGATTGTACCCTTCCTGAAGTATTATTTTTAAATGCAAAAATTTAGAACTAATCAAAATGTCCATCAAGATGACCAAATAAATTATGGCATATTCAAACAATGGAATAGTTATTAGGAAAGGATAAGGTAGATACGGATGCAATCAACATGGAAGAATGAACGAGATTTCACTTTCAATAGAGAAAATGTAGGAAAACAAAAGGAGTTTGATCCTATTTTGATCCTTCTATATGCATGCATGTACTTAAATAATTACGATAGACAGAATTTGTGAGCTCTGGTCAGAAGGGGAGTGGGAGGGATGTGGTAGAGGTGACAGAGAGGAACTTTCATTTAGTAGACTATATACTTTTGATTGTTTGACTTTTTAAAACACATACTTATGTGATTAAAAAATGTTTGCTAAAATAGAGGGATCTATCATTCGATCCAGCAATCCCACTTCTAGACATATACCCAGAAAATACAAAAATCCAATCAGAAAAAAATAAATACAACCTTATGTTCAGAGCAGCACAGTTCATGACAGCTAAGTCAAGGAAGTAACTTAAATGCTTATGTTACTAGATAAAGAAGCTGTGGTCTAGATACTCAATGGAATTCTATGCAGCTGTTAAAAAAAGATGAAATTGTGCCTTTTTGCCACTACCCGGATGGAACTGGAGGTGATTATACTAAGTGAAATTAACCAGAAATATAAAGAGAAGTACAGGATGGTTTCATTCATATGTGAGATATAAACAAACCAAACAGACAAATCTCAACAAAATTCACAGGATGCATGACCTTGACTGGGGCGTGAGCAGGGTGGGCATGGGTGGGGATGGAAAGGAAGGAGTTAAGGAGGTGGTGGTAAAGGGCCCTGGGACTCTGATGGTGGGTGTGGTGTGAAATACTCACAGATTGCATTAGAATTCCATAACCTAAAAAGCAGATAGCACTGTAAATAACAGAGATAATAAAGAACTAAATAGGTGTCTTAAAATAAACTTTTTACATAGAATGGAATGCTTAGCAAACTGAAATGATAGATTTTTTCTACTTTTAATATTAAATATAAATGAACGCATTAGAATTGCTCATTGGTTCAAAGGGACTATAAGATTTCAGCTTAACTTTCTTCTGTTCTGTTTTTTTTTTTTTTTTTTTTGTGGCAAAGGGGTTGGGGATAAGGAGGCAATGAAATTTATTAGCAGATGAGTACCCAGTTTTTGTGGTGTGTGAATATTCTGTTTCTCTTGTGGGTTTTCCAAAAGTGGAAGAGTCCTTTTAAAAGGAAACCGCTTTGTGACCAAATTAAAGAAGGAGAGATCTTGCTAGAAGACAAAACAGGAAGAGACAATTATCTTTAAGAGCTGCTAATCAAAGCTAAAGATCATCATATGCCTTTGCTTAAAAGTTCAGTTACCCACACCGGACACCCACACCCATTTCTTGGGGGTAGAAGGTCTAGAGGGAAGGACTGTGTCACTGCAGACATTCATGCTGGAGACGCACAGGAGACGCTGGAGGTGTGATTTCATGCATGTACTTGGGAGAGGACTAGTGTCTGTCAAATTTCTTGGGTTGGTTCTTTGTTTTTTGGTGAAAATGGCACCCTAAATTAGAGACCCTTTCGAACGTTCTTCCTGATTACGCTGCAAGTGTTCAAAAAGATCTGTGTTCTCTCAATGGTGAAAGTAAACCCTCAGCAGCAGCAGCAGCAGCACAGAAAAAGCACTGGCTCTGCAGATTAGGTCTTGCTTTGAATTCATCTCTTAAGATACAATTCCAGTTGGCTACTGTTTCTTTGTGAGTCAACATTTATATTGAAGTTATTACCATGAGCTGAAGTGCTATGGAAAATACGCCTTCAGTTTTTTTTCAGTCTTCTGAAGCTGTGAGAGAGTGTGTGTGTGTGTGAGAGAGAGAGAGAGAGACAGACAGACAGACAGAGACAGAGACTAGAGGAAAGAATGAATTAGGGTCATCGCGAACTGGTTTGTTAGGGTGTCATGCTCTCGCCTCTGAGAAAAGGAAGAGGGTGGCTAAGCAAGACCAGTTTGGGCTGTCAAGCCATTTGATGGTAACAGTGGATCAGGATTTATCTGGACCCTGTGGAAACAGAAAACTGATTTCAGTTAGACTTTCTAGCTCCAAATAGTGAATTTGAAATCATTCAAAACACTTTTCTGTATAATGAATTTTGGATAATTTACCTTAAGATGCTGAACTTGAATAGAAAAACAAAATAGCAGAACACTTTTTTGGTCTTACAGTGTGTCTTCCTCCTCAATGCCAGTTATGAGTTGTTTTGTTTGTTTCTGAAATTTGATTGATTGAACATAAATTGTAGCATAGAGCCTTGATGGTTGGCTTCAATTTGAAATTTCCTGAGGATCATTGTACAAATGTGTCACTATATCCCACCAGCTAGCACTGTTCCTGGAACCTAGTGGCCATTCCATAAATATCCGAACATTTGAGTGAGTTTGTACATTACTCACACATTGTAATCTGCATGTGTGTGAGCAATTTTACTTTGAGAGTTAACATAATTTCACTGATTTGTCTTCACTAATGTTAGCTCTCTAAATGTTTGATATGAAGTTAACAGAACCACATTGTTCCTGTTCTCCAAGTTTTTCATCTGTGGAATTAAAATACCCATTCCAACATTTCTTTTCAGGTTGACCCTGGATTGGAAAGTTACCACGGGATAGCTACGTTCAACAGAGGTTTACTCCACATTTTTCCAAATGCTGACACATCGCTTCTCCCTTTTAAAACAATGGCATTCCATATTTGATTAATGTTAGAAAACCCAGAGATCTTCAGACTGAACTTGCATATCCTAGGAGGTACATGAAGACTTTATAGGGATACTTGGGCATTGAGGTGTCAAGAGAAGCAATTCTGTGTCTTCAAATTCTCTATTAATTATTTACTAAAACTGATCTATGTCAGGGTCATCTGGACTCAGGTTTATTTATCCTCTCCTGCCTCTCCTTTACCCATCATCCTTCTCCCACTCTGCAGAAGCAAGTACTTCCTTTTGCTTTCACCATCCTGAAACTTTCTTTAGTATAGTACGTTGCCGGGGATAGAAGTCAGTGAGATATCAACCAAGAGGACATTTTCACTGGACACTGTGTATTTAGAGACTACTACATGCCATGCACTTTCTAGATGATGAGATGCAGCAGTGAACCAAGCAATCGAGAGCCTTTCCTCGTGGGGCTTCTATTCTAACAGGAAGAGACAGAGAAGAAGCAAAAAGATGTTATCTGTGCAATATTCTTTAATCAACCTCCCATAACTGTCCCATTAACCTCATGAAGAACTAGTTTCCAGACAAGTTTCCCATATGCTTAATAATTATTAATTGAAACTTATGATTGGCTGCTGGAGTACTGGCCATTTCTTCTTCAGTCTAGAAGGATATTGGTGTTGAGAATAGCTAGCATGGCTTCTAATGCTTCGTTGAAACCTCAGGTGTGTGGCCTTCTGGCCAAGTGTCTGTGATGTCCTAATGTTGGAGCATTCATTGTATCCTGGGTGGAGGGGGTGCAGGGGGTGACAGCGGCCTTCTATAACTTTCCTGTGGCTGAACCAAGGAAGAAGGCCAATACAGATTTCTATAGACACTGTGATTCTGTGAAAGATGTTGAGGAGGTGAGGAAGGCTGGTATCTTTCAGAGTGCAAAGTGATTTTAAAATGTAAAACATTTCTTTGGGTTGAGTTTCACGAACGTTTGTCACTGACCTGTGTTCCTGAACTTTGAAACATGAGCATTTGGGTTAATTGTTTCTCTTAATAACATAAACAACAAATACCATGAAAAAAACCCAACTTGTAATATATGTATGTTATTTTGCTTAATTGTATACTCACAATAATTGTAATAAAAACTCACTCTAGAATAATTGACACTTCAATATCATGGTGGTGGGAAGGTAAAGCAAATGTAAGTCACAACTCATATTTGTATTGCTTGCTGAGAAATATAGGATTATCGACAAAAGTTAAAAATCACATAAAAATTTTGTAGAGAAAGAATAAATTATAATCTTGAAAAGAGAATACTGGATTCCAAATTATTGAATAAGAGGTTGTTCATCTATTTTAATGTATAGTTTGTTGATATCGAATTGCTACATATTTAAGTTTTGTTGGACACCTATAAAAGAATAATACCACAATTTTATTTTAAAATCTCAGTATCTATGATGACCAGAAATTACGTTCTTTGCAATTGCTTAAACTTATGAAAGATATTAAGGATCTATTTAAATTTGTGCTGAGGGCACAGAGTTTTTCAAAGTTCCTGAGATGGAAGAGTGCTGGGGGACTATGTACATACATTTGTCAAATAACAATGTACAGCTCATGAGTTTGGAAGGGGAGCCGGTAGGTGGAGTGACATAATAAGTCTGTGATAATGTTGCCTGGTTAACTGACATTTGGCAGAATCATATTAAGGCTTTTCCTAATGTATACAGATCATTTATAAACTATTGTCATAAAAGTCACTAGTTTTAAGTGACCAAGAATAGTTAAATTTTGCAATCATTTTGGGATTGTCAACTCTAGAGGCCAGAGTGCTTTGGTAACAAAATTAAGGTACTGATCTAGGTTGATGAGCAAGGGCGCAGCTCTTATCCTGGAAGGATTCACACTACAGCGCCTGTTGATGGATGAAGGTTTCCTTCCCTGACAGCTTGCAGGAACACAGTTAAGTTTGTTAGACTCTTGCTCTCGGAACAGCATGCTCAGTATGTATGACCTTGAATGTTATGCAGCACAGCAGCCCTATGTACTGTATGCCCACAGCAAATACTGACTGAGCACCTACTGTGTGCATGGTGCTAAGGGATGGTAATTGACTGCGTAAAGGACATGTCCTTGGCTGGGTTTAAGGTCAACCTCCTGGGGAGGATCAAGTGAGCTTTGTGGGGAGAAAGATAATAATAAAGTAATATAAAATAATAATAAAAATAATAAATAAAAGAAATAATAAAGTAATAAATTTCCAGACAAGCATGAATGCAGTATAGAGCTAGCCAACATGTCATACATGCAAAGTGTTACTAATCACTAAATGTAAAGTAATTCTCCCACTACTACCTGTGAGTACTACTGGTATTAACTTGAAGCCTAATTACTGCCACCAGGACCTTTACCCATGCCCTTTCGATCTGATTTCCAAAGGCAGCATTAGAAAGAGCACCAACCTGGAGGCTGGTCATTTTTGAATGTGCTTAGCGACTATAAATACTTTACAGAACTTGCCCACTTACCTCACAACAACTTAATATGAGCTCCCTGTATAGATGAGGCCCCTGAGGCGCAAAGAAGTTCAGCAATAATGGCTCACCATTCTGAAATTGTGGATCCTGGATCCAATCTGGCTCCATGATCTGACTCTTCTTTCTTAATCTTCGCAGAATTAAGAGTTGGCACTTACAGAGCACTTCATTTGGTTCACGCCGTGCTAGCCACTTGACATAAATGATCGAACGATCAAGTAACTGGCCCATTATCTTCAACTTATAAGGAAACTGAGGTATCAAGCTGTTAATTTGCCCAACATCACAAAACTAGCAAACGACAAAGTCAGGATGTGTAGCCAGGACTCCAGATCCCCCAAAACCATGTTGTCAAGCTCAGTAGTAGATGCTGCTGCTAATCCCATGGATGCTTCCAAACCTGATGGCCTTACTTCTGGGCCCCTTTCCTTAGGGCCTCCCTGGTCACCTTTTGTCCCACTCGAAGCTGTGACAGCATCTTAGCACACCCCTGAAGGAACTGCAGACTGCCTCCCCTAAGATCTTCAGTGTTCTTGTTACTGAATTGAACAGTGTGATTGCTGACTGAAAAAATATCAAAGTCACTAAGTAATCAGGGTAGGAGGCACAGAATTCACATGGAATCTGATAACAGCTGACTCCATGAATCACGGTGTGTCCATGTTTTCCCATTTTAGGATGGGGTCACCATTAGACTACCTGGTGAAAACTAGTTGGTTCTTTGATCTCTGAGGGTCACAATTTGACTTTGAAAACTGTTATGAAATGGTGGCTTCAGGATATAAATGAGCCCTGACAAGTAAATGGATGTTCCCCCAGACAGCTCACTCTGGGTTCGGGCCACTGGCCAAGTAGTACATAGCACAGTTCATAGTTGAGATTCTGGCCAGAGAGTCCAGGCAACTGCCAATCAAGGGCAAAGAAACACACAAGTGCAGACATGCAGGTGTGCTGCAGGGCCAAGGAGCTCAGAGTCTTATCTTCAGTGAAGAATGTTTACATAATTGTTTACGTAATGACATTTATGGAGAAACTCAACAGATACGCTCCAATACTGGTCTGACAAAGATGAATAGGAAGCATCTCTTGTCCTGCAGAAATTCAGAACCTGATATGGTAATACATGTGTAAAAAAAAATCCTTGTACCACACCATGGCAGGTGGGTGTTTATAAGGCTGGGGGTAGCACTCAGGAAGCAGCACCCATCTCGTTCCAGAAGGGAGGGTCGAGGAACATTTCCCAACGATGATGCTACAGATGGAATGTTTGTGTCTCTTCAAAATTCATCTACTGAAGTTTAACCTTCAAGGGAATGGTGATAGGAGGTGGAATCCCGGGAAGTGACTAGATTATGAGGTCAAAGCCCTCAAGAATGAGATCATCACTTTTATAAAAGAGACCCCAGGGGCTCCTTCATCACTTCCACCCTGTGAAGAGAAGACCCTCATCTATGAACCACGAAAGGGCCTCTCCCCAGACACTGAATCTGCCAGTAACTTTGATTTTGGATTTCCCAATCTCCAGCACTGTCAGAAATAAATTCCTTTTGTTAATAAACTACCAGGTCTGTGATATTCTGTTGTAGCAGCCTCAGTGGGCCAAGACAGATGGGTACTCCTAGACTTGGGTGTTGAAGGAAAAACAGGGACTCTCTGATGCAGGGAAGGAAAAGAGTATCAAGATGACACAGCATTTGAAAATGCAGAGGTTCTGAATTGCATGGAGGGGTTGAGACCTCACATGACTGTTAAAGCATGTGCTTGTATGGGTGGATGTCAAGGGGCAAGATGAGAGCTCCAGGCAGGGACCACACATTGTGGGGCCATACATGCAGTGCTGGTAGGTTTGGACCTTATGCTGAAGGCCGCAAGGAGCTCCTGAGGGCCTACAGGCAGGAAGAGTTGTGGTCAGATGATTATTTTGGAAAATAGCTCCTGCTGCATTTAGGAATATGATCTAGAATAGTGTGCGTGTGGTGGCGTGGGGGGTGTTGTGTTGGGTGCAGGGATGGCAGTGAATCTGGAGGGTGCTAGACCAGCTAAGAGGTTATGGTAATAACCCTTATGTGAAAGTACTCGAGAGGGTTAGGAGGTAGAATAAACCAGACTCAGTTTTAACCTTAGTGTGGAAAGTATAAGAAAAAAAAAAAGTTTCGGTTGACACTCATTTATGGCTCAAAAAGCTTGTGGTCTACCTCTTTTTGAGGTGTTGGCATTAGTATAAGAGAGAAGGGAATTTATAAGAGTAGGAGACAGAAACTCAGTGCAAAATGCTGTAGTGGGGAATGGTGATTGTCTCCTAAACTTTTCTTCTTTGGAAGCAATAGAGCCTTTGATTTTTGGTTAAGCTAAGTAAGAGCTACATTTTTCAGGTTTCTTTTCTCGATATAGTCATCTAAGCCTGGGAATCACCTTTGACAGTGGATATGTCCCTTTTACTTTCCTTTTTGTTATTTCCTTCATCCTGCATCCTGGTCACACAGCCATCTTGGATCATGAGGACCCAAAGAGGATAGAGGCATGGTTCAGCCTGACTGAAAGGAGCCTGGACCCCTGAGGACCTTGTGGAATAGAATGTCATGTCAACCTTGAACTACCTGCCTTCAGACTTCACTTACTTGAAAAGGACAAAGCTTTTATATTGTTTAGGTCAGTGCTAGTTTGAATTTCAGTCACATGCAGCCGAACTTAACTTTAATTCACAATCTCATCTCTGGGATTGATACATACCCTAATTTGAGAACTATCAAATGAGTACTCAGATATAATTGTAATTGTTCTGTCATATTCAAATAGGATTTCATTTCTATAACTCTGGTTTTCATTTCTGCCAAATAGCTGCATCTCCCTGGGTTTAGGAAGTAAAAAGTGTGGTAAATACCTGTTTGGACCTTACCTTTGATTTTTCTGTATGATTCCAGTGACATAGAGTTGGTATATCTATTAGTCATATCTTTTTACTATTTGTTATGCTTTGATATCTTGATCTTGGAACTTTGCTGACCATGGAGAGACTGCCCTTCTCAGAGGTATCTAATTTCTATAGCTAGCAGACTAACCTGTGAGCATGCTTTTCATGTACAAACCAACTAATCCAGAGGTCATACCCCTAGCCACTTCTTCTGTGGGATTCTTATTCACTGGACCACTATTCTCCTGCTCTAATCATCTAAGACCAGGTACCAGACAACTGAAGATACAGCCCAGGTCTCACTGAAATTATTCAAACTACTTGATCCTAAGCCTGCTTACCCAAGTTTGTCCATTCTTTCCCATAGAAGCCACACTGAAGGCTCTATGTTTTGCCGTCTCTTCCTTTATCTTCTATTGATCTTGGTGCTTCCCATGTGGCCCTGCATACATGATATGACTCCTATTTCAGGGGATATATTTATAAAATAATTTTTCCTTTACAACATTACCATGCCTGATTTGAACAAATCCCAGGTAACTTTAAAACAATGTGTGCCTTGATTTCCCTGGTTGAAAGAACTGTATACAACTCTTCACTAGGACACACTGTTAAAATGCTCGAGTGTTTTTCAAATATTCATTTAGAGGAAGGAAGCAAGCAGGAATGAAGTCAAATAGGCAGATAGGAAATCAGAGAGAGAGAGAGAGAGACAGAGAGAGAGAGAGAGACAGAGAGAGAGACAGACAGACAGACAGACAGACAGAGAGACAGACAGACAGACAGAGAGACAGACAGACAGAGAGACAGAGAGAACGTGTGTGCACGAGAGAGGATGAAGCATGTATTCACCCATTTAATTGTTAATGTTGGTTGCTTCCTCTGGTCCCACACCTTGAACCCTGTTCCTTGGATTTTGCGTGGACTATGCCATCCAGAGTCAGAGACTTAACTGCTGAGCCACCGGGGCACTCCAAGAAGGGAGGCATAGGATGAAGAAGTATTTATTTTGAAGAGGAGGAGGAAGCACTTTTATTTATCTACTTACTTATTTATTTGTTTTAGTGGTTACCCCTACTCCCAGGTCTCAAACCCAGGTCCTTGGCCTTTATATGGCCTGCACCTTAGCCACTAAGTCACAGGGTGTGCCTGTTAAAATGTTTTTGAAAGAGAGAGATGCAACAGGGAGAGGACCCAATAAAATGATGTCCATTCATTCATTCATTCATTCATATTCATACTTATTTACCAAAGAGCTGATTCAGCACTGCTGAGCATGTGTGTTTTAGATTTGATGCAAAATTGTTTCTTTATAAAGGAATTTTATTTAATCCTTAGAGTAAGTACATCATCCTTTGGGTGCTTACTGTTTCCTGCCTCTGAATATTTGTTCTATTAATCTGTCTTTCTGTAGCACTTATAAACTGCGTGTGGTACTTTCATACAGGTAAATTATATGCTTAATAAGAAATGGAATATCTGCCCCTGGGAGTTTGTAGTTAAGAAACATATGTTTGTTAGAATTGCTGTAATATACTCGGTGATTATGACTAAGATTACTTTTCATGTCAAGGGGAGAAATCCCCTGCCTCCTTGACACAGTAACATTTTAGAGCTTGAATGAGTCGTCATCATATTCCGTGTTGTTGACCCCAACCTTTCCTGTCTTCTAGCTTGCCTTTGCTGCTGCTGAGGTGGTCATGTGTCAGGAGCAGCAGTTTGTTAGCTGAGTTGAGGGATAAATTACTCCTGGGCCCATTCACATCTATAGAGCTCAAACAAATCCAGGCTACACAAATCTGTGTTTACACAGCAGATGGATTAAAGAGAATGATTCACTTTCCAAAGGATGTACCACTGGGTACCCTTCTAAAATGAACAAACCCCATATTTTTAAAATATGAGTTTATTTTCAAAACATCCTTTCTCTAAGCAATTTTCAGAGGAGAATCTATCATGTAACTGTAGGTAGTCAAGGGAAATAGATCTGGTTGTTTTTCAGTTCATTTGTGACTTTATTCCATGTGTTATAACTTCTAAGTTGAGAGTGTTCAGATATGTCATGATGTAGAGATGGAGGCTTGTTGGAAAACTGTTAAAAACGAATTAAATACATAAAGTTCTAGCATTCTTTAGTTAATGTAAATGCGAACAGTCTTGGCCAGTATCTAGATAACTGTGCCTTCAATGGAGAAGTTGATGGTTCTCCTATCACATCACTGCGTTATCACATTCGTTCCTCATAACCATCCTATGGGATAGAAGACAAGGTGATAATTACATTTCCATCACTGGTCAGAATAAAAAATCGCAAGCATCAGAAAAGATGGAGCTAGGGTGAGAATGTACGCCTTCCCCCAGTTGCTGGCCAATTCAGGTATGGAGGGCCCCCATATGGAAATTCCTTCCGTTAGATGGCTGTTAGATGTGTGGCTGTGTCTGCCTTGTTCTTTGGGGAAGTCTTTCCTGGAGCCCCTATCTTTGGATGGAAAGAAGCTGGGAGGAGTGGTGCTGAGTTCATTTCCCGTGCAAGCCCTGAGCTGTGAATCCTGACCAGGATTGCTATTGTAATGCTCTGTCTTCTCTACTCTTGTACCCACTGATGTACTAACCATTTTCACCCACCACATTCTTTACTAGGAAGTTTCCCCTGACGCTCTCAGGCTCCCTCACCATGTGTCACCTATTGTTACTCATCATCATGTGTTCTCTTTCAGTTTGTTTTTTGTTTTTTTTTTCAGAGCCGTCCAGACGCCCTGCTTCAGAGTCACCTGAGGTGCTGGTTTAAAAGCAGCTCCCAGACCCCTAATTCAAGTTACTGGACAGAGATCGCTGAGAGTGGGGCCTAGGAATCTACATTTCTAACTATCTCCCGGTTCTTGCTGAAGTCCGAGTTTCAGAGATCCAGTAGCGGGTGGATGAGGCAGATGGCAAAGGGTGATTTTAATCCTGTGCGGGCTAGGTGCTAAGTGAGGAAGTGAGCTGCTATTTATTTCTGAAAAAAAAAAAAAAAAAAGGAAGCCCTGTGTCAAGGAGCGCCTGCCAGGTCCTGCAGTGACTGAGAAAGTGTTGTCTCAGGGCACAGAGGCCAGGAAGTGGCCTCTCTCTCCAGCAGCTCCTGGGCTCCCACAAGGAGGCCACACATTGGAGAACTCAGGGAGCTTTGTGTCCAACTAAAGGTGCCACTTCTTGGGGATTTCCAGAAATAACTGGAAAAGGCAGCAGGATATGACTGTAGGTCTTCAGTGCACAAATGAGGGCTGATGGGGTTACTGGACTCCGTGACGTGCAGGTAAGAGGATAATTCATCTACCACCACAAAGTATGCACAAAATAGCAGGGAAGCATCACCCACAATACTTCTTCTCCCTCAGCGCTTCCGTGGTTTCAATCTAGCGTGTGGGGTCACGTCTATCTGGTAGCAGAGGGTAGACATCCCTGAATGTTTTCCTGGCTCTCTCCAGATCTGTGTGACCCGCTCGCCAAGACACATGCAGGCACTCATCCTTTTCTCTTGAAGGAAGGAGAGCAACCTGAAACTGGGAAAGCAGTTGGCATTGCCCCAGCATTAGGATGCCGGTGTCTGCTCTGTCCAGGTGGCCCTGGACACATGGCTTGGACACCTGAGTCAGCCTCCTGTCCTGGGGCCAATGTAGGGCTCAACTCTCCGCTCTTCTGCTGCAGCTTTGAAGACAGCAGGGGCTGTATGTTTTGGGGGGGACCCAAGAGGATTGAGAGTCCCAGATCTCTTTGTGGAACTTCCACCATTCCCAGGGAGCCCAGGCAAGACCTGAGTCTGTTTCTCATGGGGAAAATGGACAACCCCAGACTGACCACTTCTGCTCCATGTCCACAGAGGAAACTTCTTTATGCTAGCAGGCAGATTCAGCCTCTAATCCTCGAGTCTTGCTCCTGTAATTCCCCCCACTGAGAAGCCTTGGCATTCACTGAAGTACCACGCAGTGATTGGTGCTGGGGAGCTTCGGACTTCTAGAAATTGGGGTGTGTGTGTGTGTGTGTGTGTGTGTGTGTGTGTGTGTGTGTGTATCAGGGAGGTGGTTGGGAGTAGGGGGCAGCATGAGGTCTAGGGGCCTAGAAGGCTCTTCGCATTAAGGAAACATCTGTCTAATCCAGACAAACAATTTTTCCTGGATAAACACATTTTGGCCTTTGGCAGCATGAATTGTTAGACGTACTCCTGACTATCCTCTACTGATCTTACCTGTGAATAATGCTCCTTATTACATTAGCATTTAATTTCCAGAGTAAACCTTGGTATCCTTTAAGTATAAAATTCAAAAACAGCTTTGAATGTGGGCATTGAAGGAGGTTGGGGGTCACCATTATAGCAGGCTATATCTTTTAGAAGACAGGGAAGACAGGGAAGACTCCA